>JAJIBD010012904.1:0-33935 GCA_021461705.1 Cryptotis parvus | reverse complement strand
AGGGCTGTCATTCTCGCTACTTGCCAGCTGTTCCCAGGCCTCCAGAAACGTGGCCCATGGGACGTCTGGGCTTCTCCAAGGCTGGGGGCTGTACTCATGATGAGAACCGGCTACTGTCTGAGTGCAGCCTTGGGGAGCACAGAGCTGATTTCAGAGGGACAGAAGGTTCTGAGGGAGAGAGGGGTGGTAGGATTTGGACTGCCTGAGGCCGGACCAAGAGATTGGCCTTAAGGGGCCCTTTTTGCTCCCAACCAGCACCGAGCTGTGAATGCTCAGGCTTTCTTTCTTCACAGTAGCGACCACTTAACTGACCCTTTGGCACCATTAACATGACCCTGGTGTGATTCAGGGTCATGATGGTGCTTTTCCTGCCTCAGGATGCAGTGAGGTGCCTGTGAAGCTGGTTGCTAACCTCTTCTGCCTAGAGCTGCCCCTGGACTGGCAGCTGTCCCAGTACCACACCCCATTCCAGCCCGACGTGGAGTCCCGAAGGCTGAGAACTGCCCTGCTCTGCAGTCACAGCAGACTCTCCAACAGAGCCTCGATGGCTTCACCTTTTCCTCTCGCAAGAGCTGGAAGAAAAGGTACAGGGTACAGACTGGCATGGAGCCATCTCCCTGAGTGCTTGTGCTGTGCGGCGTGTCCCAGTTCGCTCTGCCCCTGATGCTTGCCCGTGCTTTGCGCAGATTTTCTCATGGTTGACACCTTCCCTCTTTCTTCTTTCCCTTGCTCAGGCTGACAGCAAAGAAATTAGGTAGATGGGAGTGGGGGCGGGCGCTGCTGGTCCTCCAACCAGAGAGAGTCCCTCTCCTGCAGGTCATGGAACTGTCCACAGTGACCCAGAGGGGCGAGACAGTGCAGATGACCGTGTCCCCTGAGGAGGCAGCTGCCGGCCAGCTCCCCTGTGTGCACACAGGTGTTCAACATCATCTTCAGAAAGTAAGGGCCTGGGGGGGTGCAAAGCCTGACCTGGCTCTAGGGCCAGGGTAGCCCATGTCCTTTGTCCATGGGTGACTCGGGCTCCAGGCCTAGGGTACAGACTTAGAAACAAGGTTATTGATTGATGTACACCAGATATTAAAAATATTTATTTCCAGGATTTTTAAAAAAGTTGTCCCTGTACCAGATTGGACGGAACTTCTATAACCCTTCTCAGCCAGTGGACATTCCCCAGCACAAGTAGGTCGAGCTTCTACTTCCTGCACCTCAGATTCTGCTCCTGTGTAGCTCACCATGGTCTTGGGGCAACCCGTGGTGCTAGCCAATGACAAGTCCAGCGAAAGCCAGGGAGGGAGCTCATTAACAGCCAGGGACTGCTTCTTGCTGGGTTTTGGTTTGGGAGGGTCTGTCTGGGGTTAGGGCCCATGTGGTGCCGGAAATCTAACTCAGACCTCAGACACACAAGTGATCCGCAGCCCCGCCCACCCTCAGGCTTCACTGTGACAGGAGGCGAGGCTTGCAGCGTCTTTCTTCAGTCCGTGTGCTGGGTCCTTCCCGTATCGACAGCATGAACTGGGAAAGGTGGGAAGAATGGAAACGGCTTTGGCTACTGTTGCTTTGACAGGAAGTGGGCCTGGCAGCAGACAGGAAATCCCAGGGAGGACAGAGCCGGGCCTGCTGCGGGACTTCCTGGAGGGAGAAACCCTTGGCTCTCACCTTAAGACAAGGCAGCAGGAAAGTGCATGGCTGAGGCTCGTGTGTGCCCGCAGCCCCCAAAATGTGCAGCAGGAGAAGTGCAGGGCACCGGGAGCCTGGTGCAAGACTCCGAGGGAGAGCGGCCAGGCTGGAGCAGGGGGTGTGGATTTGGGGTCTCAGTGCTCCATCGCCATCCACCCCTTGTCCTTGTCACCCTCTCCTCCACCTGAATGAGACAGCCTGGTGGCCCACGGTGCAGGGCGAGGCGCCTCTGCTTGTCTTGAAGCTAGCCTATGTCAGCACACAAAGTGGAAACGTGGTGTTGTTTAAATGGCTTCTGTTTCCTCCTGCCGTTTTTGTGCCTTTTTCTTACTCAAGACTCACTCAGGCACTGCAGTGTGGGAGGGTCTCTGCTGTGGCTTTTCTCGTCTGCACACATTGAGGAGGCAGCTTCCTGCTCTGTCTTCAGGGCCGGCTGTCTCATCCCTCAGGGCTAGCTGTCCTGTCCTTATGGCCATCTGTTCCTTCCTCAGGACTGCCTTTACCGTCCTCATGATTGTGTGCCCTCAGCAGCTGGAGTCAGACCCAGCATCGCTGCCTGGCAGCAAAGTTGCCCTTCAGGGTCCTCCTTACTGGGGGAGACAGCTCTGGGCCAAGGGCTGCTTCAGTGAAGGATTCCGACCCCTTGCTGAGCCCCACGGGGACCCCAGAGAATGTCCTGAGCCAGGATTGGATCTGGGATACCAGGACAAAAGTTTGTGGTTTCTTTCCAGTATAATCAATTTCAAAAAAAAAAAAAAATCTTTTTTAGGTTGTCCCTTTGGCCTGGCTTTTGCCTTTTCTGTTTCCCAATTTGAGAACAGAGTCCTGTTTCACGCCGATGTGAGCTACAAGGTTCTCGGAATGAGACTGTTCTGGAATTCATGGCTGATCTCTGCCGCTGAGATGACGGGCCCAGCTTTCCCCAGACCTGTGAGAAGCAGTTGATTGGGCTTGTTGTGCTGACCAGGTGAGGCCTGAGTATTGTTTGGGGTGACAGTGGGAGTGGGACAGTGAGGCCAAGCGCCGTGGAGAGTGGCCGCCCTCCTCCCATTGGCCTGCTCGTCTGCTGCCCACGCAGTTCCTGCCTTGCACTGAGGCTCTGCGGGCACTGGGAACCCGGCCACAGTCGTGCTCAGAGGCTGCGGTCAGTCCCTCAGAGCGGCGGGACTATTGGTCTGCAGTGGCCACTGGCTGGGTGATGGCACTGCCTCCTACTTGGCCTAGGGGCGCTCTTGATTAAGGAGTTCTTGAGCCCAGACACTGGTGCCACATGCAGGGACAGCCTCACCCTGAGATCTGGTCTCTGCAGTTCGGGGCGAGAGTGTCTTGGGCGTGGCTCCTGTGGCCTCCAGCATGCCCAGCAGATGGGCACAAGTCACTTGAGTGAGTCTTTCTCAAGTGCCATCGCTGACTGCCAAACTCTGGCATCTCGTTGTCTGCGGAAAGACACGGAGAAACACTCCTAAGTTCTGAAGAGAACCGGCCATTGTTTCCCAGTCTCCAGGTACAATAATCGGACATACCGTGTGGGACGACATTGACTGGGCAGTGAAGCCCACACACACCTTCCAGAAGCGGGATGGCACCCAGCTCACCTACGTCGAGTACTACAAGCAGGTAGGAGCTACTCCAGCATTCCCTGGCTTCATTCCTGCAGGGGGCCACCCCACCTCCATCCCGATTTCTCCCTCCCGGCTCCTCCCCAGAGCACTGCCCAGAGTGAGGCTTTGCTGCTCAACCATTTCCAGGTTTCTCTGCTCCCCTGGGTGCATCCCAACCTTCTTCTCCTCCTTCCTCCTCCCTCCCTCTGTTCAGCTGCCCTTTGTGGCCCCTTCCTCTCTCAAAGCTGGGCCATCCTGGGCCACTCCCTCAAGAATTCCAGAAACCACCCCTAAAACCTCAAGAATTGAGCTTCTGTGTGACCCAGAGTCCCCACCTCTCTCATCTGTCTGAAAGTAACAAAACCTTGGATTTGAAAAGATTTATGCATACCTAGAGGTCCCAACGTGAACTTCTCAGGGAACTGACATCCCTCTGCTGGAAAAACATATCATGGACATGGTCAGAAGTGACCAAGTGGCTTGGGGCAGGTGTGGAGCTCCTGGATGTGCTCCACCCTGACCCCAGCTGGGTCATACCTGCCTTCCCTGATATAGACTCATGGCTCTGCCTTCTTTTTACTCCACCTGCAACTGTTCCTCTCCGTCCACTGCTGGGAGCCAGTGCAGGAGCCACCAAGGTCATTCTCCTGGACACGGAGCAGCTGTAGGTTCCCTGACTCTGGGGTAAATCTCACAGGAGAAAAGGAAGTGACTGAAGTGCCAGAAGGCAGCTCATTCCCAGAGAGCAAAGCCACAGAACCACCCTGATCAGGAACTACAGGGCCTACGGCCTAGGGCACTGGCAGAAACACAGAGGCTAGAGGACTTGGTGGAAATGTGTTTTGTTGAGCTGAGATGCTCGCCCATCCAGTGGGGGCTGCTTCGGTGCTTGTGCCATGCCTCTCATTGGTGTCCCCACCCTGACCTCCGGTCTTCTTGCCTTCTACAGCAGTATGACATCACCGGATCTGACCTCAGTCAACCCATGCTGGTTAGTCTGCTGAGAAGCAAGAGAAGCGACAGTGCTGAGGTACAGCTGGTCCACCTGCTGCCTGAGCTGTGCTTTCTGACAGGTAAAGGTGCTATTCCCTTTCCAGCTCAGCAGCGGCAGTGTCCTTCCATGAGCTGTAGCCATGTCGAGTTTAGTTCTGGGAGCAGCTGATCTGGGCAGAGTGGAAGCATTTGGACACTGCCGGGACAGTCTGGTTAGCTCTTCCCTTTGCCTCGTGTGCTCTGTCGTTACTTTGACATGAAATCGGCTCCAGCTACGCTCCTAAAGCTGAGTGCTGAGTGATCGTCACCCTCTCCTGAGTCCTCTTTTATTAGAAGTGAGATGGCTTTAACCTGTTGAAGGCACATTGTTGGAGAAGAACATGTGTGTGTCTCTGTAAGTGTGTGAGAGAGACTGTGATTGTGAGACTGTGTGAGACTCTGTGTGTGACTCTGTGAGACTGTGTGTGGGATTGTGTCCGTGAGACTGTGTGTGAGACTCTGTGACTCTGACTTCGGTGAGATTGTGTGTGAAGTTGCGTGTGTGTAAGACTGTGTGTGTAACTGTGTGTGTCTATGTAAACCTGTGTTTATGGGTCTGCGAGACTATCTGTGTGTGGGATTGTGTGCGTGAGACTGTGTGTGAGACTCTGTGACTCTGACTCGGTGAGATTGTGTGTGAAGTTGCGTGTGTGTAAGACTGTGTGTGTGTAACTGTGTGTGTCTATGTAAAACTGTGTTTATGGGTCTGCGAGACTATCTGTGTGTGAGATTGTGTGTGTGAGAGAGACTGTGTATGACTCTGTGTCTGAGAGACTGTGTGCATGGAGCTGGGTGATAGCACAGCCGGTAGGGGTGTTTGACTTGCACACAACTGACCCAGGTTCAATTCACAGCACTCCATATGGTCCTCTGAGTACCGCTCCGAGTAATTCCTGAGTGCAGAGCCAGGTGTGACCCAAAAAGAAAAAAAAAAAGGGACTGTATGTGGTGTGTGTGTTGGTATGTGTGTTGGTCCCTGTGTATGTGCCATGCTTGATGCCTCCATGTTTGCTGGCTCCCGGGTTCTGTCATGTGCTGAGGAACTGAGCATTATCTCAGGACTGTTAATATCATCCATTGGTTTCAGAGGGTGGGAGGCAGAAGGAAGACCTAGACCCTAAACACTTGTATTGCTTAAACCATGGATGTGGGAAACAGGCGGTGTTGTAGTTAAAGTAATGAGCAAGGATAGGGGGTCAGAGCGATAGTCAAGCGGGTAGGGCATTTGCCTTGCACGCGGCCGACCGGGTTTGATCCCCAGCATCCCATATGGTCCCGTGAGCACCGCCAGGAATAATTCCTGAGGGAAGAGCCAGGAGTAACCCCTGAGCATCGCGAGGGTGTGAAGGAAGGAAGGAAGGAAGGAAGGAAGGAAGGAAGGAAGGAAGGAAGGAAGGAAGGAAGGAGGGGAGGAGGAAGGGAGGAAGGGAGGAAGGAAGGAAGGAGGGAAGGAAGGGGGGGGGGGGGGGGGGGGGGGGGGGGGGGGGGGAGGGGAGGAGGGGGAGGAAGGAAGGAAGGAAGGAAGGAAGGAAGGAAGGAAGGAAGGAAGGAAGGAAGGAAGGAAGGAAGGAAGGAAGGAAGGAAGGAAGGAAGGAAGGAAGGAAGGAAGGAAGGAAGAAAAAGAAATGAGCAGGATAGACTCCGGGGAGAGTGCTCACTCTGGTTGGCTTTCTGCCACTTGGGCTCAGGCTGAAGCAGCTGAAAGTGGCGCTGGGACGAGGTACCAGGCATATGTGTACATGCTCAGGGCTGCAGCTAGATGCCAGTGAAGGGAGACGCCCTCACACATGCAGAAACGGGGCTACCCTGGGCAATGTCTGCTGCTTGACCAATCTCCTGTTTTGCTGTGGTATGATTTGAGCACGGCACTGGCACATTCAGAAAAGTGCTCAGGTAATGGAGAATGTCCTTGCATGCCTGAGAGCCTGCCCTGGAAATCCAGAATTCCCTGCCCACTGTTGTCTCCACAACAACTAAATTGGAAGCCACATGGCTGTCTTCATGGAGGCTGCTCACTGCTCGCCGCTCGGAGGAAACACTTACCCTGGGCCCCCATGGTATTCTTCAATTTCTTCATGCTGTTTCCCAGGGCTGAGCAGCGGGGCCAGCTCCAACTTCCCACTGATGAAGGCTGTGGCTGAGGAGGCAGCCTGGGCCCCCTGGAGAGACAGCAGCACCTGGCCCAGCTTGCGGATGACATCCAGAGGTAGTGGGGCCATACCATGGGTGGGTGGGCCTGCAGCCCCCTTAGCAGCGAAGACAGCATGATCTGAGAGGAAGTCAGCCCCTCTGTGGCCCAGGAAAGTGTGCTGCCATCTCCAGGGCCACAGCACGGGAACAGCCCATACGCATGTGGTTCTGGGCAGCCGGGAACAGCCCATACACGTGTGGCCAAAGCTTGTCTCTTGGCAGAAACAAGGACACGCGCTTTGAGCTGGAGATGTGGGGGCTGCACTTTGGGTGCCAGCTGTCTGTGATGGGCCGGGTGGTGCCAGCAGAGAAGATCATCCTACAAGACTGCACAGTAAGTGCCAGGTCGATCCCTTAAAGCACATCTCTGCTGAGCAGGAGGTGGCTCATGTGTCAGAGTTGCTGTGGGACTATCTGGTCACTGCTCTGTTGTGGCCCTGCTCTTTCTCGGCATGATTCTGAGGACCTTCTTTAACCTTCTAGTGTGGCTGTGCACCTGCTGGCAAGGCGTCCATGTGCAAGCAGGGCTCACAATCACAGGGTCTCTGTACTATGATAGCACAGCCCCATGGCTGGTTGGTGCCACGTCATGGGGTCTTTGTCGCTATACTGGCATGGCACCCTAGCAGGGGATCTATACTTTTGGGTGACAACCAGGAACAGTCAACACCATCTTGGATCCTAGTTGTCTGGAGGCCTCCTGAGCCCTGCCTGAGCAGCACAGCCTTGCAACTAAGACAGAGCCCAGAGCCTTGCTCTGTGCACCGCAGAGGCCCTGGGGTGGAGGGACCAGCCAGGCAGCTGCAGCTAGGGAGCAGAGCCAGGATGCTCGCCCTGCCTTGGTGACAGTGCCCAGTGAATCTGCTGCTCAACCCCGATCATTTTGTCCTAGTGTTTGCCTGCTTCTGCTGCTGACTGGTCCAAGAACATGCAGGGGTGCAAGCTTTTGAGCACGAAGTCTTTGAGCAACTGGTTGGTTCTGTGCAGCGACAGGGCTGAGTCTGTGACCGATTTTTTCCTTGGCCGCTTGAGAAGAGCTGGAGGTTCCATGGGCTTTAACATCAGCTGCCCTAAAGTGTGAGTCTGCTGACCGGCGTCTTCTCTTCCTCGGTTATTTGGGCTTGGCAGGAAGATAGGGTACAGGGACTGATAACGTTTCAGGCATTGCTCAGGCTTTCTTTGTCTGAGCCAAGTTTTCCTAAACTGCCTAGAAAATGGTTCCGAGAGATTTTTGCAGGGATCAAATTTCTATTTAGTTGTTCTGTGGTTCAAAGCAAAACTCTTACATCGTTGCCCTTTGGGCATGAATCCCATGGCTTGGAATCTTTCCAGTTAGAGAATAAGATCTCATTGTCATTTATTGCCACCTCAATTGTCTTCCCTTAATTATTTTATATTGGTTTTCTATAAACTTTAGTAGCCATTTGGCTGGGAGGTAGTACAGTGGTTGGACAAATGCCTAGTATGTGCCTGTCGTGGGTTTGGTCCCTGAGCACTGCTGGGTGGCCTGACTGACCCCCAGCTCTCTAGGGGCTCGGTTGCGGGGCTGAAGTAAGCCATTCACTCTGACCTGGCTGCCTGAGGGTCACTAAAGGGCCCTGGGCCTCCTGAGCAGTGCTGGGGAGTCCCAGTTAGTAATACCATTGTCACAGCAAGAGGGTACAAAATAATACAACTATAAACATGTCACGACTTATTAAAGTTCATATTTTAACATAAGAATAGATCTGATCTAAGCGTTTCTGCTTCTGTTATCTTATGAGCTTCTTTTTTTTGTTTGTTTTATAAAACAAGGTCCTTCACTTAGTACTTGGTGCTCTGCCATCTGGATGCAAGGCAAGCCCCCTCCTCACTTACCGTTGCTCCAGCCTCCCTCAGTTTACTTTTTTTTTTCCTCCCCATATTTTATTACACCACTTTTAGACATACAATTGCAAGATGCTCTTGTAGAGTTTTGGTTCTAGAGTGTTCCAACACCCATCCCTCAAACCCGAACCCATCACCCATCACCAATGTCCCCACATCCCTTCCCGTCCCACACCTTAACTACTTTGCGGGTTCTGTATGTCTTTTCTCTCCTCTCTATCTCTCCCTCCCGCCAAACTTTCCTGCACATCGTAGAATGCAGTGCATTACAGGACGTAACTGATTCCACTACTTTGATGGACCCGCGCAGCCACTTGCGGCCTCTCGACCTGGGCTTGGACTGGTTTTGCTCTGTTAATCTGGTCATGAGGTAGTATCCCATTGTCGGACAGCGAAGGTGGTGGCTAGTGTGGTGGGCGAGACTCATCCGGCTGCTTCCGGGGAATCTCCAGAGGAGATGGGCCCTCCCAAAACCCATCTGTCCTCCTGGGAGCCCCATGGTCAGCTGAGCCTGGGGAAAGCAGAGTTCCAGGTTCCCTAGCCACTTTTGAGACTGCATGCTATGGCTGTTCGCCCCAGGGCAGCTCCTGGGCGGGGGCCACAAGGCTCAACATATTGAGGGGAAAGGGCCAACACCTTTTTTGCTTTTTTTTTTTGGGGGGGGGGTGTTATACCCAGCAATGCTCAGAGGTTACTCCTGGCTCTACACTCAGGATTTACTCCTGGCGATCGGGGAACCATATGGAATGCCAGGAAATCAACCCAAGTCGACCGTGCAAGGCCAACGCCCTACGGGTTGTGCTATCGCTCCAGCCCTGCATCTCAGTTGTTGAGGGCCCAGGGGGACATATATTTTTCTGTCTTTTAAGGCCCCATGCCAGCTTCCTGCCTCCTGACAGCTTCTTGCCCTCAGGTTAGTTGCAGCTTCCTGAGAGCCAATTCCTACTGCATTGCGCCTCCTTGTGGGAGGACCAGAGCAGTCTCAGCCCTAGTGTGTGAGTGGTGCAGTGTGAGCATGGTGTTGGGGGGCAGTGTATGATACAGATTAAGTGTGGTGTAGGTATGTCATGTGTGTTGTGTGTGTGTCTGTGTTGTATATGTGCATATGTGTGCATGTGTGTGTGTGTGTGTTTGTTTTGTGTATGTGCATGCGTGGTGTGTGTCTGTGTGTGTCAGAGTGTGTGTCTGTGACTATGTGTCTGTGTGTATGTGTGTGTGTGTTTGTGTGTGTGTGTGTGTGTGTGTGTGTGTGTAGAGGCTGACTTTGTAGAGAGATCAGGGCACAGAGCAGGGATTCCACAGGAAAGCCGTAGGTTTGGGGAAGCTTCCCTAGAGTATGGCTGGAGTTGATCTTGGCAGAGAGTCACATGAGAGCTTTCATCCTCCCGGCTGCTCTGCAGATAGAGCATCTCTGGGGATCCAACTCAGTCTTTTTTCCTGCAGTGCTTGGGTTGATTCCCGGCACTGTGTTTGGCGTCATTGCTGGTGGTACCAGGGATGAACTGAGTTGGCCGCGTGCAGGCAAGAGCCTAATTCCTGTGCTGTCCCACCAGCTAGGAAGTTCTTCCTTTCCTCCCTGTGCTGATCAGTCCTGGGGTAAGGAACTGCTCACCTGTGATGTCCCGTAGAGTGTCCCTCAGGCTCAGGATGCTGCTGCTGGGAAGAGCCTGCACCAGAGAGCCTGTTCCTGCCTGCTCCTCTGCCTTGCGGCAGAGCTCTGCTGAGAGGCTGCTTCCCTGTGTTGCCCCTTAGGTGATGTGTATCCTGCCGTCCACCCAAAAGAGCTCTATGACTCCATTAAGAAGTACCTGAGCTAAAACACAGAGCGGAAACACCACTCGCACTTTTATTTTCATAGCAGCACTATTCACAATAGCCAGAACCTGGAAACAACCAGTATGCCCGAGAACTGATGACTGGATAAAAGAAACTGTGGTACATCTACACAATGGAATACTATGTAGCTGTTAGGAAAAGTGAAGTTATGAAATTTGCCTATAAATGGATGGACATGGAAAGGATCATGTTGAGTGAAATTAGTCAGAAGGAAAGAGAGAGATATAGAATGACTGCATTTATTTGCATGACGTAAATACATATATACATATTATGATACCAAAATCCAATGTAAGGTGAAATGTGGACCAGGATGTCTTACGAAAAGTGGAAATTACCACAAACCTGTGGGAGTCAGAGGTTAGGTAAGACAGAGAAGGGATCATGTGCGAATAAATGTCGAAAGGGCTAATTGCCAACCTAGAACTGAGCATTAAATACAGGCAAAAAATGCACATGATGCCTCTAAGTGTATGTTGCAACCCATAATATGTAAGAGAGAGGAAAAGAGAGAGAAGGAGAGAGAAAAGAAATAAAGAACCTGCCATGGAGGCAGGCTATGGGAGGGGGGGGAGGAATGGCGACATTGGTGGTGGGAAAGCGGGCACTGGTGGAGGCGGGGTGCTGGAACACTGTGTGACTTAAACCTCGAAACATGAAAACCGTTGTAATTGTATATCTCATGGTGGTATAATAAAATATTAATTAAAAAATACCTGAGCTCCGACTGCCCTGTGCCCAGCCAGTGTGTGCGTGTGCAGACCCTGCACAAGCCGGGCATGGCACTGAGCGTCGCCCCAAGGTGGCCCTGCAGTGGCCTGCAAGCTGGGTGGCGAGCTGTGGGCCCTGGAGATCCCTGTGAGGACCTGCCCGCTTACTTCCCCTTAGTCGCCTTCTGCGGTAAAGCCTAAGATCGGGCATCCACAGAAGCCCAGGGCTGTGTCCAGTGTGTGTGTGTGTGGGGCGGGCGTTGTGTGTCCCTCTGAACCGGATCCCAGCGTTACACGATCTCCTTGTAGCCACAGAGAGAGGTGTGGCCTCACTGCTAGTCTCAGGAGCCTCATCTGGCTCTGAGGGTGATAGAACTTCCTCAGAGTTGGGGCCGGAGAGATAGCACAGTGGGTAGGGGTGTTTTCCTTGCACACAGCAGACCCGGGTTCGATCTCTGGCATCCCATATGGTCCCCTGAGCACCTCCAGGAATAATTCCTGAGTGAAGAGCCAGGAGTAACCCCTGAGCATTGCCAGGTGTGACCCAAAAAAAAGAAGAAATTAATAAAGTAAAAAAAAAAAATCTTCCTCAGAGAAAGCTTAGTGTTGGAAACTTGACTGGGTGCTACTTGAGCAAGCAGCACCTGCAACCCAGACAGATCTGCTTAAGTAAATTGTCTGCTATTTGTATGGGAAAATGTCTCATTAATTCAAATTTTGTCTTTTTTCATTTTTAAAACATTTGTGATCACACCTGGCAGTGCTGTGGGCTGCTTCTGGCTCTGTGCTTGAGGGACCAGAAAGTGCTGGGGATGAACTTGTGCAAAGAATGTACTTACCCCCTGTGTCTCTGGCCCCGGGATGTGTCTTAAAAAAACACACACACACATCAGGTGACAAGTACAGCTCAGGATAAAGTGGGTTTCTTCCGTCCTGAGCCCCAGTCCCTTCCAAAGTTCTTGGTGTAGATATAATGGTGACTTGCTGGGATGGGATTTATGGCAAGTAACCTACAGTGCTAAAGCCTTTTTAGGGAAGAAATTTCTATACTGTGGACCACATAGGAGAATTAAAGAAGTCCTTGCAGGAGAACTTTTACATTAAGAGAGACGAATGTCACATTAGAAGTCCACCTGCAGGTAACCTCAGTTCCCAATGAAGCATGTGCCATGACAAAGTATTAGCAAACATGACTATGAAAAGAAAAATGGGCTCCTGGGGAATTCTTGAACCAGTTCCATAAAAATTACTTTGCCTGTGTCCAAATAAGCAATTACTTTGCCTGTGTCCAAATAAACAGCTTATAAAATAAGCTGCAAGAAGAAAGAAGGGCTCTTTTTTTTTTTTACCATTTCTGCTTCCCTTGGCGTTTTGCTTCTCCATCCTCTCCATTCTCTGTTGGTCCTCAACACGTGGCGGCAGCAATCTTGGCCTACACGTGCTGGGGCCTAGCTGGGAACCCAGAGTCCGGAGGTTTTTCCCTGTTATTGGATTATATGTCGGAACCTGTGATAGTAAAGCCTTTTGAAAACTGCGTCAGATTCCTGAGTTTTCATCCATTCCCCACCGGCTTTGGAGGTAGAAGGGAACTTCGCTTCCCGGAACTGTTGGCGACCCCAGCAGGGTGCCCGACAATCATCAAGTCAAAAGAGGGGTTCGACAGGGGTGCTACCATTTCAACAAAACTCTTTAGCATCACCCTTGAGAAGATCATGAGACAATTAGAATGGGAAGGAATGGGAGTGAAAATAGATGGTCGGCAACTACACCACCTCCGCTTCACTGATGACATCATTCTATTTTTTTTTACTTTTTTTTTTAGTCACACCCAGCGATGCTCAGAAGTTACTCCTGGCTCTGCACTCAGGGAATTATTCCTGGCGGTGCTCGGGGAACATATGGGAGGCCGGGATCGAACCCGGGCCGGCACAGGCTGGCCGCGTGCAAGGCAAACGCCCTACCCGCTGTGCTATCGGCTTGGCCCCTTGACATCATTCTAATAACACAAAATATTAGCCAAGCAGCACAAATGCAGGCTGACTTTGACTGAGAATGTGCGAATAAATGTTGAAAGGGCTATTACCCAGCCGTGTCCCGAGGCCCCACATGCTATGGCTGGTCGCCCCAGGCCAGCTCTTCAGCGGGGTCACCAGGCTCCACAAAATGGAGGAGGGAAGGTCCGACCCTTGACTCCATCTGACGAATTCCAAATGACTCTGCCCTCTGGGAGGCTGCCTACCTGGGCTCGAACTGGTTTTGCTCTGTTAATCTGGTCGTGAGGTAGTATGCCAGAGTCCGGAGAAGTGAAGGTGGTGGCTAGTGTGGTGGGCGAGTCTCATCCGCTGCTTCTGGGATCCCCAGAGGTGACGGGCCCTCTCCCAAAATCCATCTGTCTTCTTGGGATCCCCATGGTCAGCGTAGCCTGGGTAAAGTGGAGTTCCAGCTTCCCCAGCTGCATCCCAGGCCCCGCATGATATGGCTGGTCGCCCTAGGGCAGCCCCTGGGGGGGACCACCAGGCTCAACAAAATGGAGGGGGAATGGCGAAACCTGACTCCATCTGACGAATTTCCAGTGACTCCTACTTCTGGGAGCTGCCTACCTGGACTCGAACTGGTTTTGCTCTGTTAATCTGGTCGTGAGGTAGTATCCCAGCATCTGGACAGCGAAGGTGATGGCTAGTGTGGTGGGCGAGTCTCATTCGGCTGCTTCCGGGACCCCACAGAGGTGAAGGACCCACTCCCAAAACCCTGGGAGCCCCATGGTCAGCTTAGCCTGGAGAAAGCGGAGTTCCAGCTTCCCCCGCCTGTCCCAGGCCCCCATGATATGGCGGGTCGCCCCAGGGCAGCTCCTGGACAAGGCCACAAGGCTCAACAAAATGGAGGGGGAATGGCCGACCCCCGACTCCATCTGACGAATTCCCAATGACTCCGGCATCTGGGAGCTGCCTACCTGTGCTCGAACTGGTTTTGCTCTGTTAATCTGGATGTGAGGTAGTATCCCAGCGTCCAAACTGTGAAGGTAGTGGCTAGTGTGGTGGGTGAGTCTCATCCGGCTGCTTCCGGGACCACCCAGAGGTGATGGGCCCACTCCAAAAACCCATCTGTCTTCCTGGGAGCCCATGGTCAGCATAGCCTGGCGAAAGCGGAGTTCCAGCTTCCCAGCCGCGTCTGAGGCCCCGTATTCTATGCCTGGTCACTCCAGGGCAGCTCATGGGTGCGGCCACCAGGCTCGATAAAATGGAGGGGGAATGGCTGACCCCCTGAATCCATCTGACGAATTCCCAGTGACTCCCACTTCTGGGAGCTGCCTACCTGGACTCGAATTGGTTTTGCTCTGTTAATCTGGCCCTGAAGTAGTATGCCAGCATCGGAAAAGTGAAGGTGGTGGCTAGTGTAGTGGGCGGAGTCTCATCCGGCTGCTTCTGAGACCACCCAGATGTGAGGGGCCCACTCCCAAAATCCATCTGTCTTCTTGGGATCCCCATGGTCAGCATAGCCTGGGTAAAGCGGAGTTCCAGCTTCCCCCAGCTGCGTCTCAGGCCCCGCATGATATGGCTGGGTCGCCCCAGGGCAGCTCCTGGACAAGGCCACAAGGCTCAACAAAATGGAGGGGGAATGGCCGACCCCCGACTCCATCTGACGAATCCCCCAATGACTCCGGCATCTGGGAGCTGCCTACCTGGGCTCGAACTGGTTTTGCTCTCTTAATCTGGTCGTGAGGTAGTATCCCAGCGTCCGGACTGTGAAGGTGGTGGCTAGTGTGGTGGGTGAGTACATCCGGCTGCTTCCGGGACCCCCAGAGGTTATGGGCCCACTCCAAAAACACATCTGTCCTCCTGGGAGTCATGGTCAGCATAGCCTGGCGAAAGCGGAGTTCCAGCTTCACAGCCGCATCCTGAGGCCCCGTATTCTATGCCTGGTCACCCCAGGGCGTCTCCTGGGGTGCGGCCACCAGGCTCGATAAAATGGAGGGGGAATGGCCGACCCCCTGAATCCATCTGGCGAATTCCCAGTGACTCCCGCTTCTGGGAGCTGCCTACCTGGGCTCGAACTGGTTTTGCTCTGTTAATCTGGCCCTGAGGTAGTATACCAGCGTCCAGAAAGTGAAGGTGTGGCTAGTGTGGTGGGCAAGTCTCATCTAGCTGCTTCTGAGACCGCCCAGAGGTGACGGGCCCACTCCCAAAATCCATCTGTCTTCTTGGGATCCCCATGGTCAGCGTAGCCTGGGTAAAGCGGAGTTCCAGCTTCCCCAGCTGCATCCCAGGCCCCGCATGATATGGCAGGTCGCCCTAGGGCAGCTCCTGGGTGGGACCACCAGTCTCAACAAAATGGAGGGGGAGAATGGCTGACCCCTGACTCCATCTGACGAATTCCCAGTGACTCCTACTTCTGGGAGCTGGCCTACCTGGGCTCGAACTGTTTTGTTCTGTTAATCTGGTCGTGAGGTAGTATCCCAGCGTCTGGACAGCGAAGGTGGTGGCTAGTGTGGTATGTGAGTCTCATTCGGCTGCTTCCAGGACCCCCAAGAGGTGACGGGCCCACTCCCAAAACCCATCTGTCCTCCTGGGAGCCCCATGGTCAGCTTAGCCTGGGGAAAGCGGAGTTCCAGTTTCCCCAGCCACATCCCAGGCCCGCATGCTATGGCTGGTCGGCCCAGGGCAGCTCCTGGGCGGGGCCACCAGGCTCAAAAAAATGGAGGGGGAATGGCCGACCCTTGACTCCATCTGACAAATTCCCAGTGACCCGCTTCTGGGAGCTGCCTACCTGGGCTCGAACTGATTTTTGCTCTGCTAAGAGGGTCGTGAGGTAGTATCTCAGCATCTGGACAGCGAAGGTGGTGGCTAGTGTGGTGGGCGAGTCTCATCTGGTTGCTTCCGGGACCCACCAGCGGTGAAGGGCCAACTCCCAAAAGCCATCTCTCCTCCTGGGAGCCACATGGTCAGCTTAGCCTGGGCAAAGCGGAGTTCCTGCTTCCCCAGCCGCGTCCGAGGCCCCGCGTGCTATGTCTGGTCGCCCCAGGGCAGCTCCTGGGCTTGGCCACCAGGCTCAGCAAAATGGAGGGGGAATGGCCGATCCCTGACTCCATCTGGTGAATTCCCAGTGACTCCCGCTTCTGGGAGCTGCCTCCCTGGGCGCGAACTGGTTTTGCATGTTAATCTGATCGTGAGGTAGTATCCCAGTGTCCGGACAGTGAAGGTGGTGGCTAGTGTGGTGGGCGAATTTCATCCGGCTGCTTCCGAGACCCCCCAGAGGTGACAGGCTCACTCCCAAAACTCATCTGTCCTCCTGGGAGCCCCATGGACAGCTTGGCCTGGGGAAAGTGGAGTTCCAGCTTCCCCCAGCCATGTCCGAGGCCCCGCATGCTATGGCTGGTCGCCCCAGGGGAAGCTCCTGGGCAGGGCCACCAGGCTCGACAAAATGTAGGGGGAATGGCCGACCCCCTGACTCCATCTGACGAATTCCCAGTGACTCCGCTTCTGGGAGCTGCCTACCTGGGCTCGAACAGGTTTTGCTCTGTTAATCTGGTCATGAGGTAGTATCCCAGCATCCGGACAATGAGGTGTGGTGGCTAGTGTGGTGGACGAGTCTCATCCGGCTGCTTCCAGGACACCCAGAGGTGATGGTACCACTCCCAAAACCCATCTGTCCTCCTGGGAGCCCGTGGTCAGCTTAGCCTGGGGAAAGCAGGGTTCCAGCTTCCCCAGCCGAATTTGAGGCCCTACTTTGCTTTTTTTTTCCGCCCAGCCAAGGTGCTGGGAATTGGTGTGAGCAGGTCAAAAGGCAAATGCTTTGTCTCCTTCTGAGTATTACCTGGAATGCAGCTATTTCCCAGACCTGTGACTAACCCTGCAATCTGAGATTGCACGGATGAGGACAGTAAAACTGAGCTCTGCTGTCTCCCTGGGCAGCCTACGCAGCTTCTGGAGAATGAAGGTCCAGGGGGGCCGGGGAAGAGTGACACACATACCGTGGGGAGTGCTGCCATAAGCCGGAAGTAGTTTCACTCTTTGGACTTCGGCAGTGAAAACAGAATGTTCCAAATACAAGGCTGGTGAGCTCTCTGCACCCAGATGAGGGACACTCCCTGGAGTCCTTACACGGTGTCCAAGCCACCAGCCAGAGCAAGTCCCGGGGACTTGGTGTGGAATCTGGTTTATCTGAGTGGGCCCACATTTCCGAACCATTGTTGCTTACTAACAACTCCAGGCAGTGGCCAGGTTTCCCTGAGCACAGAAGTCATCTGGCATTTTCCTCTCTGGCCAGTCTCTGCCATGTCCAGTCCACACAAAGTGACAGAGACAAGCAGCCTCCCACTGGATTTTCCAGCATGCATGTTCCAAAGTCACCATCAGAAGGCAGCTGAAAGAGAAAAACCTTGCCCTCCCTTTCCCTGAGCTGACCTCCCCTGAAGCCCCAGGGCTGGTCCCGCGGGTGACAAGGTCCAGTGTGCTCTGGAAACGTTGAATGTCTCTGAGACAACCAGCAGTGCTAGGACATGAAAAAGGAGAAGGAAAGATCAGAGGGTCCTGAGCTTCTGTGAAGATGCGGAGCTGCCGCTGCTCATATAGAGAACATACCCGCCCCCCCTGGCCCATCTTCCCCTAACACTGGGGCAGGGGGGTCTCCATATAGGTAGAAGGAGATTTGTAGAGGCCACAGCCCAGGATGCTCTGAACAGGAGAAGGGTCACTGGGGAGCAAATTCGATGCGGCTGTCCTTGTAAATATCTGCATTCTAGGGTCAGAACCAGAAACAGACGAGGTAGGTGGGTGAAGTCTCGGGATGGACCATCACGGTCCTCACCCCCTGGCTTGGGTCTGTCCACAATGACTCTGACCTGGCATCTGTTTCTGTAGGAGCAAGTTCCCTAGTCACCCTGTAGGGGGCAGTTTGGATGCATGGGGAGTCCCTGAGAGAAAGAACTGGAACAGAGTGAACTCCAAGCCCCCAACAGCACAGAAAGCAAGAGGGGCCAGGGAGATAGTACAGCAGATCAAGCGCTTGCCTTGCACACGGCTGACTCAGAGTGGGCCCCAGCACACAGTCTATCTCCTGATCTCTGAGCACTGCTGGGTGTGGCTGAAACACAAACACAAAAAAGTCACGAGGGAAGTACCTTGTGGAGGGGATGGGGCTAATGGAAGCAAATCAGCCTCCACCCAAATGGTGGTAACACTGTCAGAAGGCACTTGAGGTGCTCAGTGCTGGCCGGACTGACCCTCTTTTGCTTTCAGGAATTGGCAGCAGCCTTGGACGGGATCTGGAGCATCCAGAGGAACCTGCCAGTGGGGGCACAAACCAGGACAGCAGAGCCAGGGCAGTGCGCAGCCGCAGACCAAGCTTTACTCAAGGCATGGAGGCCTGCGGGTTAAGACACGGCCACACGCAGCCCCCCGCTGCTGACAACACCACGACCTCCAGGGTGCTGCCCACACTGACCCTCGCTCCAGGGTGTTGTCCCACACTGACCTACACCGGAGGGTGCTGACCCACACTGACCCTCGCCCAGGGTGCTGCCCACACTGACCCTCGCTCCAGGGTGCTAACCACACTGACCCTCCCGGAGGGTGCTGACCCGACACTGACCCTCACCCAGGGTGCTGACCCACACTGACCCTCCCCAGGGTGCATACCCACACTGACCCTCAACCCAGGGTGCTGACCCACACAGACCCTCTCCCCAGGGTGCTGACCCACACTGATCCCTCGCCCCAGGGTGCTGACCCACACTAACACTCACCCCAGAGTGCTGACCCACACTGAACCTCACCCCAGGGTGATGACCCACGCTCACCCTCCCCACCTGGCTACCACCCTAACCCCATTCTGTCAGGGCCTCCCTTACACCTCAGCCTCGCCCCAGGGTACCGACCCACACTGACCCTCGCCCCAGGGTGCTGGCGCACACTGACCCTCCCCACCTGGCTGCCCCCCACCCCCCCATTCTTTCATGGCCTCCCTTACACCTCAGCTTCCTACACTCCGACAGTCTGGGGAGGGCCCGGGTAGGGCGGGGGTGGGAGGAGGCAGCTGCTGCTGGGCCCAGGCCCCCTGTTCTAGCCAGGTGGCCACCAGGCTGGGTGCATGTCCTCTCCCCAAGAGTCTGTCACAGCCAGTGTCTGCATGGGGACGAGGTGGTGGGAGCTAAGTAAGGCATCACCCAACAGTGGGGTGAGGAAGGAGCTGCCAGCTCAGAGCCTCCCCAAGGCCAGCGCCTGCAGCCAGAGCTCACTAGCAACACACTGTGAGCTGTGAGTGAAGAAAGCATACCGGAGAAAGGCGTGGAAGCATATCGGGTGGAGAAACTGAGGTAGGGAAAGGGTGAGCCACTCAGCTAGGACTAAGAGGGCTGAGGTGCGGCCCCCACAGGTACCCACAAGTGTCTCGTTGCCTGTCACCCACAAGGCACCAGCGTCTCAGTCAGTGCAACAGGGCCCAGGTGCGACTGTCCACTGAGCTTGAGGAGGGGCCAGTGGTCACCTGCAGAGGAGGGTCCCGGGAGGCCAGCTCAGGAATGTGACCTCGGGAGGGCAGTCACTGAGAACCCCTCACCGGCCCTGCTGGACTCCCCAGCACAGGCAGAGGGGAAGCTCTCCCCATGCGTCTGGCGGGAGGGAGGAAGGCAGGAGCCAAAAACGCAAGGCAAGTCACAGCCAAGCCCAGCCAGCCCCTACCCAGACCAGAGCTGCATGGCAGTGTCCATAGCCCCTGTGTGTGCAGTGCGTGAGGCCCATGCTGCAGACCATGGCCCCCTCACTTCAGGGCACAGGGCACTGCCCAGGGAGTGCTGTGGTGGGTGGAGGGTGTATAGGCCAGGCCTGCCTGTGGGCATTCAGGCTCCTCCTCCCAAGCCCACAAAGATGCCAGTGTCTTCCAGTGACATGCAAACAGCCCAAACCTGGGCCACCAGCCCACTGACCTGTTTCTGCCAACACCACCCAACTGTGAGGTCCTAAGTTCATCATCAGAGCAGCTCACCACAGAGGCCCGCACGGTTCCCTCAGGCCGGTCACCACATGGGACACACAGGCTGGCCCCAACGCTGCCGAGAGTAGAAGCGCAGGCTTACCATGGCCCTCCTGCCTGCACTCCTATGGCCACCAAGAGGAGACAGTGCCAGGTCCTAGTGGGTCAGTAGCCCCTGTCCACTCACTCTCCTGTGTCCCACCAGAGCTGTCCTTGTCATGAAACTCAGTGTCACCTCCTGTTTTCAGCTACACCAGGCCCCAGGAACTGCTCAGGGAACCAGTTCCCTCCAGCCCATAGGGCCCCGCTGAGGCCAGGGAATGAGATGTCCCTCGTTACTGGGGAGAGAGAGACAGATGCAGCATCCATTGGAGACGGACACAAGGTGATGACCAGCTTTGTGCACAGATTTCCTGTCTCTCCCCCACCTCACAGGACGGGGCCCAGGCGGTGCTCCCCTGCATGTGTGTGACAAACCAGGACTCATGTGCCCCCTCCACAGGGTGTATACCCCCCAACCCGGCACCCTAATTAAACAACGGGGCACAAATTGTGGGCCGAGGGGAAGCTGGGAGGCTGGACTACACATGGGGCTGATGCCGGTGGTGGGCGAGGGGTCAGCGCCTCAGGTCCACCCCCCCCAAAACCCTCACTAAGGGAACCCGCTTAGCCTCACCGTCCTGTGCCACAGACACCACGCTCCCACGCCCGCCCTGTGCTTCCCACGCGTGAATGCAGAACCTGCAGTAGGTTCCTAAGCAGGGCGTGGACTAGAGCCCACAAACATCCATGTCTGCTCTGGCCCCACAGTACCAGCCTCCTGGCACCTCTGAAGCTCGAGCACCTGTGGGCCCTGGGCTCATGGAAGCTCACACCTGACAGGGCGGGGCGGGGTGTGGGTGGCAGCACCTCTCAGGGGAGGCAGGAGGTGACCCAAGGGAGCCCCAGCTTCAAGGCTCTGCCCTGGGCAGCAGGAGGCCGGGAGGCTCCAAGGACAGGATGATGGAAGAGCATCTGCCCAGACTCTCACCCGTCTGCATTTCTTTACTCCAGAAAAGATTCACCCATTTTCCACTGAGATGAAACCTCTTCCCTGATGTCTGAGAAACAGAGAAGAAGCTCAGTCTTGTTTCACAATTTCAGAGGCATAAAAAAGTGTGTATTAGTTCTCTTAGGTTCTTAATGGCATGAATTCCCCCTTGCAGAATTAACCCAAAGTAAATGAAAGACTTGGTAAGTTCGTTAAACACCTGAAACTCATGAAGGGTAATGTTGTACTCAGTATCTTAGTTAGCATTCAATGATCATCTTACTTCCAGAAAATGTGTGAAATGGGACAAATCCAGGCACACTTGCTGAGACTTCAAGGCACACATTTTATTTTATTTTTTAATTTTTTATTATACCACCGTGAAACATACAATTACAAAGGTCTTCATAATTGGTTCTTGGTAATACAGTATTCCAGCACCCATCCCCTCCACCAGTGCCCCATTTCCACCACCAATGTACCCCCCCCCCTCCCCCCACCACCGCCTTAATAGCAGGTACCCCAGTTTCCTCTCTTTCTCTCTCTATCTCTCTCTCTGTCTCTGCATCTCTCTCCCTCTTATTTTACACATTGTGGCTAGCCCTGCAGATATTTAGAGTTTATCTCTTAAGTCTCTTTGTGTATATTCAGTGGTGAGTTTTAATCTGCCATTACCATTTCCCATATTTATTAAAACACTGGTATCTATATCCTATTAATGAATGCAGTCATTCTATATCTGTCCTTTTCCTTCTGACTAATTTCACTCAGCATGATAGACTCCATGTCCATCCATTTGCAGGTAAATTTCATAATTTCATCCTTTCTGACAGCCGCATAGTATTCCATAGTGTAGATGATACTTTACACAGTTTCTTTAGCCAGTCCTCTGTTCTCGGGCATTTAGGTTGTTTCCAGATTCTAGCTATAGTGAATAGCGCAGAGATGAATAAAGAAGTACAGATAGTGTTTCTGCCATGTGTTTTTCGGTCTCTAGGGTATATTCCCAGGAGTGCTATTGCTGGATCAAATGGGAGCTCAATATCTAGCTTTCGGAGGAATGCCCATATTGTTTTCCAAAAGGGCTGGACCAGTTGGCACTCCCACCAGCAGTGGATGAGAGTCCCTTTTCAAGGCACACATTTTAAATGCATCAAAGATGAGAGATTCTGCATCCATTGAAAAATAAAAAAGGAATCAGGGCATAATTTTACGTTCGAATGTCCTACGTTAAGAAAAACAATGGAAGGCTGACCTTGAGCAAGATCGTCCCTTCCTTAGAATCTGGAACCAGAGCAATTATGGAGAGGACTTTTTCATACTGATTTTTTTAAAAGCAAATTAAAAGGATTTTATTAGTAATTCTTGGACAAAGGGAGCAAAACATTTCCTCGCAGTCAAAAAATAATTTGTGTACAGTGAAGAAGGAGAATAAAGAAGGTCGCTGTGTGGATGAAGGCAGCCACCAGCCCACCTGCCATGTTGTTGCCCAATGAAGTTTTTTTCTCAACGTTATCCCCCATAAATTGGGAAATGAAGACGTAATGAATCATTCACCTATCATTCAATTTGCAGAAGTAACTACTGATAACATGTTGCTCTGTTTGTTCGTTTTTCCCATTTCTTCTTTGCATTTACCTGACATGTTTAAACCCATACTACATATTATATACCTGTCCTTTATTAGAACACCATATACTTGTTCATAAAACTTGAAACTTCTAATATTCATTAAAACAGTCCTATGTTTGTACTAAAAAGTGTGTTTTTCTGTGTTTTCAATCTTTGAATGTCCAGGTGTTCACATCATAGATGCTCTGAGTTATTTTCTTATCCCTCTTATCCCCAAAGTCCTTTTCCGTGGTAACCTAGTGACACACCTGCTCTTTCTCCTTAATCTTTCTCATTAATCTCAACTTTAAACTCCCTCCAGTGAGTTTCCTCATTTCTGTCTCCGTTTCTGTGCATTAAATCAATTCAACAAAGACTAATTGACTGGCTGTTTCCCTTCCACTGGTGAAAAATATTTACATTGCAAAGCAGTTGAGCAAACTCTGGATCCTACTTTAATTTTCCCACTTAATGAACACGGGAGAAAAAACACCAGGGTGACTCAGCTTGGGGTCTCTCAGCTTCTCCCCAGGAGGAGGGACAGAGGCTCAAGTGATGATTCACTCTGCAAGCCAGTCAAGGATGGTGAGAGTAAAACGACCCAGAACGAGGGTGAAGCCGTCCGTGTTGCAGCACCCACTCCCACTGTTCACTTGGTGCCAGCAGGGAAAACACAGGGTTGGTCCCAAGCAGTGACTTCTTTGTGACACCCAAGATATCAGACTCACCTGGGACCACCTAGAAATCATTGTCACCTCGTGAGTGGCTCTGGCAGAAGCAGCAGCTGTCTGGCTGCTCCCGGGTGCTCCGCCTCACCACAGGCTGATGCCTCCCAGAACCCAGCACACCCCAGTTCCCTGGTGCCTTAGGGGTTCTGTTCTGCCAAGCCCCTTGCCCATCTTTCTAGCAGATTCAAGGTCAGGATCTCACACCCGGGAGATTTATATCAAAATAATTGAAACCAATTGTCAAATATCAGACACAATCCTTAAATTCACCCCATGACATGAGGGTTTATTCTTCTTTAATAAGCATTTTGTCTTTGTGTGTGTGTGTGTGTGTGTGTGTGTGTGTGTGTGTGTGTTGTGGGAGGGTTGAACTGACCTGGTATTGGTTGGGGGGGTACTTCAGACTCAGTGTTTGGGGGGTATCTGAGGGGCAGGGCTTACCTTAGTCTTCCACATGCAAAGCACACGCTGGGCCCATGGAGCTGGCTCTCTGGCTCCTTAATAAGCATTGTAAAATACACTTTCTGGAAAATGCTGCAAAGGCATCTCTCTCTCTCTCTCTCTCTCTCTCTCTCTCTCTCTCTCTCTCTCTCTCTCTCTCTCTCCCCCTCTCCCTCCCCCTCCCTTCCTCCCTTTCTCCTCCCTCTCTCCTCCCTCCTCCTCTTCCTCCCCTCCCACTCCTCCTTTCCTTTCTTTCCAACCCCAGTCTCCTGCAGACCAGACAATTACCATAAAGCCCCACCCCTGGGCTGAGGGACACGTCTGCAAAAAATGATCTATAGAATCAAACATCTGCAGCTTTCACACTGCATGGGACAGAAACAAACACAGCTTCTGAGGTCTTGAAGAAAACAACCATCCGTGCTGCCTCCTTTCTCTGAAGTCTCTTACCATGAACTGCTTTCTAGGCTCCTGCACTTTTGGCCTCAAGCTGAAAGACAAAAAGGGCACATAAAAGTTGAACACCGAGGCCCTGACCGAGGGACACCCCGCTGCCCACCGCGCCCTCTACCCAGGGACGCCCCCCGCTGCCCACCGCGCCCCGACCAAGGGACACTCCCGCTGTCCACCGTCCCCGACCCAGGGACACTCCGCTGTTCACCGCGCCCCGACCCAGGGACACCGCCGCTGTTCACCGAGCCCCAACCCAGGGACACTAGACTCTGGTCCATGAAACCGGGCCGACTCGGGGGAAAGAGGTCAGGAAAGAGGTCGGGTCCGTGCCCCGAACTCCTCCCAACCTAGCAGTGCATCCCTGGCTCCACCCGGCCTACCAGCGCAGTTGGGCCCAGGAGGCGGGACCGGCGGCGGCTGGCGTGGCTGGGGCCAGGACGGGGCCAGGGCAGATGCGGGACCAGGCGATAGGATGCTAGCGCACTCGGCCCCGCGGGCGTAATGGAGCAGCCAGGACGCAACAGGGCGGTGCTGGGGACCCGGGAGCGCTGCGGCGCGCTGCTGCTGGTGTGCTGGCTGCTGGCCTGCACCTGGTGGGGATGGGGCTGTCGCTGCCGCGCTGGTCGCCGAGCCCCAAGGCCGCGCTGCGTCCCGTCACGGTGCTGCTCTGGTGGGAGCCGTTCACGGGGGGCGCCGCCACCCGCGCGCCGCCCGACTGCCTGAAGAGCTTCCAAATCGATGGCTGCAAAGCACTCACGGCCCGCACCGACTACTGGATCGCCGATGTGGTACTGCTGCACCACAGAGACGCCGTGAACGGGAAGCCCCAGCTCTGGCCGCCGCCGCCCTGCGACCCCTTGAGCTCCGGACACTGCTCCTCCACGCCGCGCCCTCCTGGGCAGCTCTGGGTGTGGGTGAACTTTGAGTCGCCCACTCACTCGCCCCGCCTGGCCAGCCTGGCCCCGCACGTCTTCAACTGGACTCTATCCTACCGCACCGACTCCGACGTGTTCGTGCCCTATGGTCGCCTACTGCCGCGCCAGCACCCGCGCGACCCGCCCGCCGGCCCCGCGCCTCCGCTGGCCCGCAAGCGCGCGCTGGTGGCCTGGGTGGTGAGCCACTGGAACGAGCACCACGCGCGCGTGCGCTACTACCACCAGCTGCGGCGCCACGTGGCCGTGGACGTGTTCGGCCGCTCGGGCCACGGCCGCCAGCTGCCCCGCAGCGGACTGCTGCACACGCTGGCGCGCTACAAGTTCTACCTGGCCTTCGAGAACTCGCAGCACCGCGACTACATCACCGAGAAGCTATGGCGCAACGCGCTGCTGGCGGGCGCCGTGCCCGTGGTGCTGGGGCCCCCGCGAGCCAACTATGAGCGCTTCTTGCCGCGCCGCGCCTTCATCCATGTGGACGACTTCCGCAGCGCCGCCGCGCTCGCCGCCTACCTGCGCTTTCTGGACCGCCATCCCAGCACCTACCTGCGCCACTTCTACTGGCGCCGCAGCCACGCCGTGCACACCGTCACCTTATGGGACGCGGCCTGGTGTTTTGCCTGCCAGGCGGTGCAGCGCGCCAGGGGCCAGCCAGGCCGCCACCCAGACCTGGCGCGCTGGTTCCAGAGCTGAACCCCAGGGCCACCCCACGCCTGGAGCCGCCCGGCCACGAGGCGCCCCCCGCCGGGCCCGAGGTGAAGGTCTCCTGACTGCCTGAGGGAGAAGTGTAGACCGCATGGTGCAGCCCCGAGGCTGATATGCCCCTGTACAGGACTGAACGAGAGACCTAGCCTGTGGTGACACTGGGGCCGAGAGGCTTGTCCCACAGCCACAGACTGCAGCATCCTGCCCCAATTCTGCCAACAACCAATGTTCCTCTGCAGTGCGCTCGCCTCTCTCAGTGCTCCAGGCAATGGCGTCCGTGCGCCAGGAATGCTCTGCTCTTTCAAAGACCCTCATTGCTTTAGGGACCACTGCGCTGTTCAATGAGGCCTCAGCGCCACTTCCTCCACTGTCGCGTTCCAGCAACTGCTTCCCTCTGCTCTCCGAAGTGGTCAATGGGCGCGGGGCTGAACTTGAAGAAGAGTCCATGGATCGTGCGCAGTGCCAAAATCTACTGCTTTTAAATCAGTTCCTGAGTCCAACTGAGGGTGGGGGTAGGTTAGTATTTTTCCAAACACGTGGAGATTCCCTTGAAAATGTGAACCATCATCTCTGATTTTTTCTCAGGTACTATGTTTTTCTTTGAGCTGGATTCTTTTTTTTTTTTTTTTTTTTTGGTGGGGGCGCACAGCCTTCAATGCTCAGGGATTAGTCCTGGCAGTTCTCAGGATCATATGGAATGCCAGGGAATGAACCAGGTAGGTCAGCTGCATGCAAAGCCGATGCCATTCCCGCTGTACTATTGCTCCTGCCACTGACCTCGATTTTTTTTTTTGCTTTGTGGGTCACACCGGCAATGTTCAGGGGGTACTCCTGACTGTGCACTCAGGAATCACTACTGGCTGTGCTCGGGCGACCATATGGGATGCTGGGGATCGAACCTGGGCAGGCACAGGCGAGGCCACGGGCAAATGTCCTACCCGCTGGACTATCGCCTCCAGCCCCTGGATTTTTTAAAAATTAAATTCAGCGGGGTCGGAGACAACAACACAAAGGGTAGGGCATTTGCCATGCACAAAGCTGACCCAGGTTCAACTCCCAGCATCCCATATGTTCCCCCAGTACCGCCAGGAGTAATTCCAGAGTGCAGAGCCTGAAGCAACCCCTGAGCAAAGCAATAAAAAATAAAAATAAAAAAAATAAAATCACAGATGTGAAAATAAAGGAAAGACCATCTTTCTCATTCTCTCAGAAAACCATCTAGATAAGAATGCCAATAACACTTTCTATCATATAGTGTTCCTGTGCCTTTATTGGAACTGAAATTCGTCATGAAATTTCTTCCCTCTTAATTAAATTAAATGAGATTGTAGACACTAAACAGATGAAAGTGCATTGATTTGTTCTTGGCGATACTGTTTCTCTCATCCAGTTCTTTGCTTCTGTGTGTTGGGCTGTGAGGATGGGAGAGAGTGAGACCTCATTGAGCCTGGCCTTGGCCAAGGTTCAACCCTCTTCCTCCAAATCTAGATGTGTCCACTGAGAGTTCTAGTGATGTGTCCAACTTTGAAAGTCCTTAAGTCTACCTGATAATTAGAGAAAGAAATTTCCCGAGGGGCCAGTGCGATAGTCCAGCGGTAAGGCATTTGTCTTGTATGCAGCCGGACCCGGGTTTTGACCCCCGGCATCCATATGTTCTCCCGAGCACTACCATAAGTAATTCCTGAGTGGAGAGCCAGGAGTAACCCCTGAGTATTGCCAGGTGTAACCCAAAAAGCAAAAAAAAAAAAATCTCGAGTCCCCACATGCCCCTGTCAGTACCAAACGCTGGCTTCGGGGTGTCAGAGGGAGGTAAGGTTGCAAAGCAGAGAGGGGGACCAATCCCACCTCTGCTGCAAAATGAAAGTGAACTTTGATAAATCCCTGGTGGCAGAACCTCCAGGTTTGAAATGTTCTTTCTGGTATGACCACAGGCATTTATAGAAACAGCTGCTGGAGTCCTGTTTTCTTCCTTGAGGGTGACTGATTCTTACAAAACAGGGGCCCAAGGTTAACTAGTACGCACTAACCTGTCTCCCAAGGTGCTTCCTTTCAGGAAATAGCTCAATCCTTCCCTGGGTCATATGGAGGCAGCAGATACCCCAAAGCCATTCTTGTCTGTGTCTCTGAGCTTTCATGCTCCAAATTCTCACGTCAATTGGTATATGCTGTATTTGTGTGCAGCTCAAGTCACAAGCACATCACTAGCATATAGATGGCCCCTCATTTAGAGAATATCCCCCACTGTGTTGGACTGGGACCCTTGGATGTTGGTGGCTGAGAGTTTGTTGATTCTAGGCTGGTGAGTGCTGGGGTACTGGGCTGGGTCCAGCATCGAGTTTTCTTGCCTAACTCCTTCACTTCATCCTGATGAACACATCCAAGGTCACCTCTATATTTCCCACTGCAGTCAGTTTTACTAAGTGTCCTCCAGCTCCTGTTCACTAAATGAAGCCAGACTTTCTCATGAAGTCCCCAAAACCAGCACAGTGGCAGATACAGAACTTCCTAACCAGACACTGAAGATGTTGTAAAGTGGCTGTGTTTTCTCTGCCTTCTCCCATGCTCCCGGAGCACCTTGGCGAATGGTGATGGTCTGCAAAGGAGGATGAAGGTATGCCAGGGGGAGACAGTGGGGAAGCCAGAGAGTGAAGCAGAGACTGTTGGAGCACTGACAGTGAATGTAGGAGGGACAGACTCTAAGGTACCTGTCAGTGAAGTCACGAAATTCAGCTTGCCAAGGAGAACCAGACACTCAGCGATGGCGATGAACATGTCGGGGGATGCACAGGGAGGGCCACAAGTGTTTTGGGGGAAGCACAGGGCTGCCCTGCAGGTTGTTGATGCAAGTCCTCCAGCGACCGTCTCTTAATATATATTTTTTTCATTTTGGAGTCCTCCCATTCACTGCAGTTGTGTTGTGTTTTGCTTTGTATTTCCACTAGAACACTTAACTGCTCAATATTCACCTTTGGAAAAGTTGGTTTTGGTTTGCTCTGCTGGCTGGGGATGAACTCAGGGCTTCACACATGCCAAGTAAGTGCCTTCCATTGAGCCGCATCCTGGCCCCAGAGTTTGGCTCCCTTTATAGCCACATTCACCAGTGTTGCCCTCGTTTCCCTGAGGGAAAGATGCGCTCTAATGTGTGAGGGAGCCACTGGGGTCCCCAATAGTATCAGGACATGCTGCTCATGAGCTCACGAGTCCAGCGCAGTTCCAAAAAAGACTTTTAATACTACAACCCCAATGCAATCTAGTATAATGAAAGAATTCTAGCTCTGGTCAGAATTAGACCATCCAAGAGAGCCCAAGTCTCCCACCAAAGAGGATCCCACCAGAGCGGAATCCCACCAAAGAGAGAGAGGATCTCACCTGAGAGAAAGTCCTACCATCGAGGAGACACACCCAAAAAGGGGCTGGTGCCTCAAGTCAGTCCCCTTATATACACCAAAGTAATACTAACTGTTGACAGGGAGGGTCCTGTCAACAACGATCCCTAAACAGCTTCTAGATAGTAGAGACCTGGGCCCTACGAAAGCAGGATGAGAATGCTATTCGGGTCTCCCAGACAGGAAATGAAAGAGCATGCTTGGAATATCACGCCTCACTCAAGTGGGAGAAGGAATCCAGAGTTCTGACCTCCGTCGCTAATCCAGAATCAGGGACGCTGTCTCGTTTGCCAAGGCATCGAAAATCAGATGGGCTGACATGTAATGCGATTTGGAGACAACCGCTGGACTAGAGCCGTTACCGACTGGATCCCCACAGGATGTCAAAAGATCACGTGGCCGCCCACCTACAAGATGGTCAGACTTTCTTGTCAAGACTCTGAAGGAACGATTTGAGGCTCTTCATATTCCTGAATCAACCAGATGTCATTGGGCTACACTGGCACGTGATAGGGCCCAATAGAAATGTTATTGGCGCCCGGCCGAGCTAATAGATGAGTAACAGGATTCAGGAGATAAAGTAGAAGGGTGGTGCCATACCCTATTATAGGTATAAACAAAGGGTTACACCAAGGACTAATCACTTCTTCCAAGATTATCTCTTATGTAAAACACTGGAGAGAGAGGGGGCTGGTATAAAGTAATGCATCTTAATTCTATGGGTTTCATCTTGGTACCCACAAGATCCTTCTTATTTACTATCTGCACCAGGGTGATTCTGAGTATCTTGATCTGTATACTGAAAGGGAGGGTCACACTCGCCTGCGTGAGGGCAAACTATTATGATCCTTCCTATAATCTTAAATGATAGTCTCAACCTAGCCAAGGTGGTAGTCTCCTGGTAAATTCAAACAGTCCCATGCTGGGTGCTATAAAGAGGAGCTGTGCCCAATCTAGATAACATAGAAGTCTTAGTAGATGTATAATAATAGGCAGAAGTTACTCATTCAGAGTCAGGGTGACTTCTGTAACTAGTACACCCTATATAAAGACATCAGTGTTTCCTATATAAACACATCAGTGTTTATATAGGAGAGAGATCTCATTAGTATAAACCTTGACTTAAGAACATGTAAATAGATTAAGCTGTGAGTGGATAAAACAGCAAAAGCTCCCAAGCTAGCTAAGCCTGTCATCCAACACTAGTGAGCATGTGGGCAACTGGCACTTTTCCTGCTCTGCCTGGGCCCACAGAGAACCAACATTCACCAAACTAGTTCAGAGCATTAAAAGAACTGGGTCTGAATTCTTGTTTTAAAAATATTGGCGAATCTTACCTAAAAATACTGAACAAAATGGTATCTAGGCCAAAAGCATTCAAGCTGTTAGTCTGAATTATGTCTGATCTTTATGTCGCTGGTGAGGTCAGATCCTGAGCGAGTAGAACACGCACACAGAAGCCTCCATGAGCCACTTTGAGGGAGTAGCTCACTCTAGGTGTAAAAGAAATAATTAAATTGTGGGAAAGTAGGGTGTAAACTCTGTCAGCCAGTCAGGTAGGGTGTAAGAGGGGATTTGAACAGGGTGTGTGGTTAATGCATTTAGCTACATCTCTAAGGGGCTTGGGGGGTGTGGAGGGACAGGAACTCAGTGGCAGTGATCAGACATTTCCTGAGCGCCTTCTCCACAGGTGCAGGGCTCGGTGCGGTGATGTAAAAGAAAGTATTGTTCTAGTGGGGAGAATGCAGGACAAAAGTCTTGATCCACAGGACTCCTGGGGAAGTGGCCCTCTCAGCAGCTAGAGACAACCCCACCCTGTAATTGCACCAGTGCCAGGTGAACAAGTCAGAAATCTCACTTCCTGCTTCTAGCCACGTCCCACAGCCTCCCTGACCCTTGTTGATTCAACTGACCCTGTTTGGAGTGCAGCCCCACGCTCCAGCCCTACCCCTCCAGGGGAGATTAATTTCCCAAAGACAAGGGGCACGGTTTGAAGGGTGCCAGGGAACACACACTCTACTAGGAAAACTCCAAGACACACTGTGCTCAGAATGACAGGAAACAGAAAGTGCCCAGAGTGGTAGTACAGCAGGTAGGACATTTGCCTTGCATGCAGCCCACCTGGGTTTGATTCGCAGCATCTCGTATGGTCCCCTGAGCAACACCAGGAGTAATTCCTGAGTGCAGAGCCAGGAGTAACCCCTGAGCATTGAATTTGATACTAAAAGCAACAACAACAGCAACAAAAAAAAAAAATAGAGAAAGCAGTGATATCAACAAGGGAAGTTACACAGGAAGGGAAATCCATAAGACTCACAGCAGATCAAATGAGATGCCACAAGCCAGAAGAGAATGGAGAGATACAGTGAAAAATCTCATGAAAGGAACACGTCACTGAGAACACTCTGTCCAGCTAAACGTTCATTCAGATTTGAAGGAGAGACACGGAGCTTCACAGACAGGGGGCAGCTTAGGGGATTGACAACCTTGAAACCAGTCTTGCAAGACGCATTAGGGGACATTCTTTTGAGGACAGGACAAACATCTAAGCACATGGTAGTGAGTGCAGCATTCACTAATGGCACTGGAGGTGTCCTCTACTAGAGTAAGGAAGGGATGCTTTCTCCCCACTCGATGAAGTGTTTTATTCATTATTCACAATTATTTTATTCATTATTCACAATAATGAATTGATATTTCATGCATAGTAAATGTTCTGTATCTGAGGTGGGTTTCACATCTATAAAGATTTTTGCTACAACTTCCTACTTACTTAGTGCACTTAAGAAGTATATATAATATATTTTCTAAACCTGATATTTTCTTTCTAAAGATCAAACACACTTTTATGTGTTTATAGGCATTTACAGAATTTCTCCTTAAATTTTTCTTAATTCTCTTCACTCATTAAATTTCACACTTGTAGGATTTATCTAATGTAAAATTTTAAATGTTTCAGCACAGAATTATACATAATATCAATTTATATGTCTGTAAACATATAGTTTAAATAAACATGCATGTGTGTGTATTTGTTTTTAGTTCTACCTGGCAATCTCAGGGTTTGCTCCTGGCTCAGGGATCATTCTAGGTTGTGCTTGGTATCTAACACAGGTTGGCCACATGGCAAAGCAAATACCCTACCTGCTATATTATCTCTCCAACCTGGAAAAAAATTTGCTTTATCAGTTTATCATTGGTGTACAATATTTTGGAATTCGAGAGAGCCCTATTCATCTATATGTGCATAGACACCAGCACCTCAGAGAGAGAGAGAGAGAGAGAGAGAGAGAGAGAGAGAGGCTCCTTCCTATATTTGATATTAAAAGAAAAATCAACCTAGTAGGGAAATAAAGGAGTAGCAGGGTTGGAGAGTGTTTGTGGAGCTGAGCTTACCTGGGGTGAGCATGGTGGGGGGGGTCCCACCACATGTGGCAGGTGTTCTGTGGGAATGACATGTGCATAAGACGGATAATTGACAGTATTGCCAATCCTGGTACTTCAATATAAATGGAGAAAGAGAGAGAAAGAAAAAATCTTTGTTCATGGACCCGAAACTTCTGAGCTACACCTAAGCTCAGACACGCGTGGCATGTGCTCCAGCCCAGCCATAGCTCCTTCTCCCACAGCCAGGTGTGCTCCTCGTCCTCCTTTAGGTCTCACACGTGATGGCCTGGTGCTGGCTTCACCACCCTGACCCTGACCCTAGTCCTGGGGCACACTCACAGGGTCTTCTCCCAGAGTCTGCACACACATGTCACATGAGCCAGCCAGGGCATCGAGAGAGGCTTGAACAGACAGACCTCTCTCTGGGTTTTGTTTTCTAGCTTGCTGAACTGAGGGAAGGTGGGTGGAGAGAAACGCAGAGGCCTCTGGTGTACCTGGGAGCAGAAAGTGAGGCCACCCCACCCCTGGCTTCTGGGAAAGGTCCAGCCCAGTCCCAGGTGATCCTGCCCATGGCCAGGTTGCTGGAATGTGTGGAATAACAGCTTGATATTTTAAGGTTGGTTTGAGGGCATTTGTTGCCCGATAAGTATTTCTCCCATTTTTGAGATAAGAGATCAGAACCAAGCCGAAAGTCATTCTGCAAATAACCACAAAGCCAGGAAGCTGGGTGGCTATTTGCTTCCATCTCTCTCTCTCTCTCTCTCTCTCTCTCTCTCTCTGTCTCTCTGTGTGTGTGTGTGTGTGTCTCACCTTCCCACTCCATGCAAACACAATGCTCACTAGACTAGACATACTGTCAGGCTGGTTTCTGCCTGTCTTCATCAGCAGCTTCTGATCCAACTTTCAGACCCTGCTGGTCACTATCCACCACATAGCAGCAGGTACCTCCAGTGCACTGCCCACTGCCAGGAATGCTGCCAGTGGTCAAGGTGGAACACCCCGGGAGAGGGTGCTGGGGGGGAGGGGTGGCACTGGGCTTTTCTCTAGCAGGTGGGGGATAAGGCAGGTGCCTTCCTGCTGGGAGGGGGAGGGCCAGCCTGACTTGGCCATGGTCTTTCCTGTTGCCCAGTGGGAAGCAGTGTGTTCTGGGCCAGTGACTAACAAACACCCTGTGAGCCCATGCTGCTCAGGGACGAGCTGCTCAAGGTGAACAGTAGCCCTGGGAAAGGTCCCAGAGTGTCTGTGCCATGCGGGCAGTGAAGACTGTCCCAAGGTCCCAGAGCACGGCCATGGAACAGAGGAAGCATCGGGAGTGACTGGCTCCGAATCCACAGAAGGGGCTTTAAGAAAGGAGTTCAGGGTCCCAAACAGATAGAAGAGCGA
>JAJIBD010012903.1:0-68743 GCA_021461705.1 Cryptotis parvus | reverse complement strand
ATAAACTCTGACCACCACCAAGGATAACTTCTATTCCCCCTCCCCAAAACACAAAAGAGTTCCTCACACCATGCCCTAACTTAGAAACTTCAATAAAAATAGCCAATGTTATGTTTTTTTAAAAATCCCAAAAGCGTACAAAGACTTTATACACTCTCATTTCTCTTGCTACCACAGAATGATGTAGGTAAAATCAGAGCCCCAAAATTGTTCATCGTCGGGCCGGGCGATAGCCCAGCCCGGGTAGGGCGTTTGCATTGCACAGCGGCCGGCCTGTGCCAGCCTGGGTTCGATCCCCCGACATCCCATATGGTCCCCTGAGCACCGCCAGGAGTAATTCCTGAGTGCAGAGCCAGGAGAAACACCCTGAGCATTGCCGGGTGTGACCCAAAAAAGAAAAAAAAAAAAGAATTGTTCATCATTGCTGATTATCAGGAACATGCAAATGAATGCCTGTGAGATAACACCTCATATCAGCAAAAAAGTATAGGAACAGGAATTGCAGGCTGGTCTTCGGTGAAATGACCCTCATTCACTGTCGGTCGGCCTGTCTGGTTCAGCCTCTTTGGAAAAAATGGTTTGGAGACTTGTAAAACAAAATTATAAATAGAACTTACATTCAACCCAGTAATTCCACTCCTGGGCATCCAAGAAAACAAAAGAACACAAAAACATGTGGAGTTCTAATATTCCAAAACCACAAAAGCAATAGTATAGCAGGTATGTGGCCAACCCATGTTCAAACCTGAAAACCCATAGGATCCCCCAAGGCTACCAGGAGGAATTTGTGAATGCAGAGCTAAGAATAAGCTCTGAGCACCACTGGGTGTGGCCCAAAGGGAAAAAAAAATCAAAGGGATATAGCATACCATATTAGTATCCCATTAGTATCCACTCACACGGCAGAGCCTGGCAAGCTACCGTTTCATATTTGATATGCCAGAAAACAGTAACAGGTCATTCCCATGACCTGAACGAATGATTTGAGACTCTTCGTGTTCCTGGAGCAAGCAGATGCCCTTGGGCACACTAGCTACGGACAAGACTGTGGCGATGTTACTGGTGCCCACTCAAGCAGATCAATGAACAACAGGAAGAAAAGTGATTTGAATGATAGCATACCATGTTCACTGTAGATTATTTACAATCACCAGGATATGAAAACAGCCCAGTGTCCATCAACAGATGAGCAGATAAGGAAATTGTGAAAAGGGGCGGACAGATGGTACCAGGGAAAGATGCTTATCTTACATGAGTTGGACCCAATTTCACTCCCAGGCACCACCAGGAGTGACCCTGAACATAGAACCTGGAGTAAACCCTGAGCACAGCCAAGTGATCCAACCTCCTCCCCAAAATAGGAGAGTGATCCAACCTCCTCCCCAAATGTAGTGTTTATACACAATGGAGCACTACTCAGCACTGATAAAAGATGAAAGCTTGTCGGTTGCTGCAACTTGAATGGAATTGGAGGGTATCAGTGCTGATGTGAGTCAAAAATAAAAAGATAAACACTTGAATGATCTTACATTTGTGAAGTATAAACGAACAGAGAAAGGCCTAGGCAATTCCCAGAAAACATACCCCAGAGGCAGGATCATTAGAACCAAGAACAAGAAGGCTGGGAGATCTGTTGGGTGACGCCCTATTCAGCTTCCAGCTACATTTAGCTTGCAGCTCCTCCCTGCTCTGCTAGGGAGGCTTTGAATCAGCTCTGGGTTCTTATAAACAGCCAGAAGGCCACCTGAAGTGCTGCATTTCTATAGAGATATTTACTTGTTTTCATCTCTAGATAGCCCAGCCCACAATGGGCCAAGCTGGGAAGTTTTGGCTGATTTCTATCTATAAAATAAGCTGCAAGAAGAAAGAAGCTCTCTTTTGCTATTTCAGCTTCCCTGCCTGTCTGTCCTCTCTGCTCTCTGTTGGGCTTTAACACGTGGTGGCAGCCATCTTGGCCTACGCGTGGCTGGGACCTAGCTGGGAACCCAGAGTCCGGATTTTCCCCTGCTCTTAGATTGTATATTGTAACCTGTGATAGTAAAGCCCTTTTAAAACTACGTCCGATTCCTGAGTTTTCATCCATTCCCGCCGGCTTCAGAGGTAGAAGGGAACTCGCTTCCTGGTACTGTTGGGGACCCCAGAAGCTCTCCCACAGAGATCCTGACTCTGGAGGAGGGATGAGGTAGCAGCAGCGCAGAATAAAACACGAATTTCAAAGCTTTTAAACTGACTCCTTGGGAACTTGGGTTGGGTGGCTGAGGAGGAGAACACCACCTTGGCCAACAGAATAGTGCAGAGTGACTTGCCTGAACAGAATTTCAAGGCAATCTTTGGAGAACGCAATGTTTGGCAGTTGTTTTCCTCTCCGCTGGATCATTTTGCAGGCTTGAAATATTCTAGAAACATTCATGTCCATTTCACATGCCTCCCTGAACAGCGTTTTGCTCTCTGTGATTCTATGTTCTTGCTCTGACTTCTAAGAGGGTCAGTAAGGACACGACCAGGCCCTTCCCTGAACCCTTTAACAATTTGAATGCTTGGTCAGGCTGTACCTGGGAGAAGGGTCAAGAATGAGCTCAGGGCCTTGTGCACTCGCTGCGCAATGTGGATGGGGCCCACCGACCCATCAATAGAAAGCTAGTAGTAGCACTGGGACGGGGACCCCAGAGGAAGGCTGGTGCCGGCGCGACCCTCTGTGATGGTTGAGGAAGGCATTCAGGGAGTTGATCAGAGTGGTCAAGGACCCCGCAAGCTCGGCTCTCAAAGTCTGTTTGCGCGAGGGGCGTGAAGACAGGATACATGCAGAAAGGACCAGGGGCGACCCAGATCATAATCCAGCAATGTCAGGGCCTTCCCCTCCTCCCATCAGCCCCGCTCCCGTGAGGTGCAGAATAAAACAGGAATTTCCGGGGGTCCCCGCGGAGCAGCAGCATCGGGTGGATGCCTGGACCGACTATGCCCGCGCCCTGCAAACTGCTCCCGCACCCGCCCTGGTCTTGCAAGAGCAGGACCGGCTCTCTCCCGAAAAACTCTTCCCGAGGATCACTGGGCTCTCGTTCCTTTGCCTGCGCTCCTTCACTGCACACCCTAATCCCAGACCTCAGCTCCATCACCCGCTCCTGGCCAGGACATCTGCGTAGAGCCAGGGGTCAGTCCAGAGCTGGACCACATCCACGGGGAAACTTCTCAAGCATCCGCGAGCGCGCACGCTCCTGTTGTAGTGTAGACCGCTAAAACGGGTGGGTTGGAGCACTCGGCGCAGATGAGGGACGCGCGGCAGAAGGCAGGAGGATGGGCGGTCCTGCACCCGTGTATTCGGATCCTGCCTTCACCCCAGCTCTGGGCCCTCCTGCGCCTCCCAGAGGACCCTAGTGCAGGGGGCTCAGCGCGGAGACCCGAGAACGCTCAGCATTCCCAGGCGCAGCACAGCAGCGCCCCGCGTGGACAGAACGGAGAGCTGCGCCGATTGGCCTAAACTACACATCTGAGTGAAGTACTTGTAAAAAAAGACTTTGCTTATAGACTGCGTCATTTCAGGTGCTCATACGTCACTCCACAGAGCCCCAGAGTAGGCGGTAGGGCGCGTTTCATATTTCTTTGCTAACAAGAGATGGATTTCCAGGGCAGTGCAGAAATTACTCGATCCTGGTGCCTAGTAATGGAGCAGGAGATCAAATAAGCCTATTAGGTCAGAGCATCCTAGAAAGATCACAGGATTGTAACTTATATCCAGTGCTTGAAATGTTTCCTGTTTGTTTACTGATGGCCTCATAGATAACAGGCATACATACTCACAGTGAGCTTGGTGTGTTTTCTTGTTCTCTCCTGTTATAATTTTTGGCATTCTTATACATTTTCCATTTTCTTAAACTTTGTTTGATGAATCAGTTCGATGGGGTTCAGGACATGCTCATCCTGAATATTAATATCGATTGCACCTGGGCGCTTCACTGTGCTTAGTAAATTCTTCCTAGTATCCTACACTTACCTCACTATTTTATTTTAAAGAGGGAAAATATTTGCTTTTTTAAATATTTTATTATACCTCCGTGAGATATACAATTACAAAGATGTTCATGATTGGTTTCAGTCATACAGTGTTCCAGCACCCATCCCTCCACCAGTGCCCATTTCCCACCACCAGTGTACCCAGTTCCTCCCCCTCTCCTAGCCTGCCTCTATGGCAGGTTCTTTATCTCTTATCTCTCTCTCTCTCTCTTTTCTCTCTCTCTCTTCCTTCTCTTACACATTGTGGCTTGCAGTACATGCATTTAGAGGTTATCATGTGTATCTTTTTACCTATATTCAATGCTCAGTTCTAGGCTGGCACTTACTCTTTTTCCACTCTTATTTCGACATAACTGCCCATTCTTCATCAAAACTGGTGCAGATGGACCCCATGGGTGGCTTATGGAGGTGGACCTACCGGAGGCCGGAAGGGGAGAGAGATGGTCGCTTTCTTGGTGGTACTTGAACACAGGAGGTCTACCTTTTTAGTTGTGATCATGCACATTCTGATGGTAGTGCTTACCAGGGATGATTGTGGTACTCCTGCAATGCTGTCCACCGTTACATCTGTCCAGAGGTGCTCAATGAGTGTCTCACTTGCTTTAATTGTGGTGGTGCCCCCACCACCTCTCTCTCTCTCTCTCTCTCTCTCTCTCTCTCTCTCACACACACACACACACACACACACACACACACACACACACACACCGGCTGCAGTATGGCTGGAAATCACTTACAGCCCAAGGAATCCCAGACCACGGAGCGGGCACATTCAATCAGCCAAGCTACCAGAATCAGAACTACACCTCGTCTATGTGCCTGCATCAAGGAGCAATGTGACCTTATGCTTGATATGATAAACAACATGCATTTACACTAGAAGAGAAATCACCATTCTGGATGTACTAGAGCCTAAATAAAACTGAGTCTCTGTTCCCAATACAAAGACATATTAGAAGCATACAATACACAGAAGAAAACAGTAAATAAGCCTTGCCCATCGGGACCCCTCTATCATATAGAAGTGGAAAATATCTCTCCTGAATTTTTTTATTTAAAAGTTGGTTCATCATTGTATGACCGAAACCCAAACATGAACTTCTTTGTAATTGTATATCTCATGGTGGTATAATAAAATATTAAAAAATAAAATAAAAAATTTTAAAAATTGGTTCATGAGGGAGGCTATGGCCCTAATTTGTATTACCTATGTGTTCTAAAAATTGGTTCATTAATTCAATTTAATATGGTTCCAGGGTAGTATAAATTCTCACATTTAGAAGAAATAAAGATGAAACTTTCTGGAGAAAATAAACATAGCCTAAAAAAATTTCTACCAACAAAATTAAAAAAAATCAAGGGTTGAATGTCAAGAATCACAAAACATACCAACTCACCTCAGAGAGTATAAATTTAGTCTATTTCAAGAGACTTGAAAATATTAAGAGATAAAACTATAAATTACAGCAGAATATATGACAATTGTAGATATGAAAAGTAAGACAATTGAATTAAAATGTGAAACATGGGTTTAACAGGGAAATAGGTATGGCTGAGTCCAAATAAGGATAACCAACAAGATATAAATATGTTATGTAATATTTACAAACATTAAAGTCAAAGGAGAATATCTGAAGCCAATTGGAAAAGAAATGAGCAGGCCACTGAAGCAGGAACACACCACAGAGCAGGTAAAGTGACTATACTGGTAACACCTGCAAAATAGAGAATAAGAACAGGGGAATAATTTAATTTTGTTTAATTCAAACATTTTATATAAAATACACTGACTAAATATACTTGCTTTTATGAAAATTACACAAAACTTTCAGTACACATCCAAGAGCTTATGGGAAGCTATGGTCTGTCATTTATAAGGGCTATCCAGATTGACAGTTAAATAGCAGGTTGATTTTCCCTAACCTGAGGATTGTACAAATATCCTGAGGTCTTACATAAATCCAAAGCTCAAAAGGTCCCTCTGGTGCCCAGCCACTGGTCCTCTGTTAGGGCTCAGAAGGGTCTCCAACAGAGGCCGGAGCGATAGCCCAGCGGGTAGGGCGTTTGCCTTGCATGCGGCCGGCCTGTGCCGGCCGGGTTCGGTTCCCGGCATCCCATATGGTCCTCCGAGCACCGCCAGGAGTGGTTCCTGAGTGCAGAGCCAGGAGTAACCCCTGAGCGTCGCGGGTGTGACCCAAAAAGCAAAAAAAATAAATAAATAAATAAAGAAGGGTCTCCAACAAATATTGGGGTTTGACAGGAACCCCACTCTCATTCAGGCCAATGACAATTTCCCCCTCCCCACAATGGATGGACAAAGGAGCAAGACCAAGGGCTCTTGAAAGTCAGAAGCTGTCTCCTTTTTAATCTCTCCTCACTCACTTCTCACTCCACCTCATTTCCACACAACTGAAGTCAAGTCTGCTAGTTATAACTTTACAAAAGTTTGGGAGATGGGAGTTACAAGAGGTAATGGACCTTGATCTTGAAACAATGAAAAGGAGTAAGGACTCCTTTCTGGGGCAAACCAACAGGGCAAACCAACAGGGACCTACCTTCAGATATGGTTCCTGCCCAGGGGCTATTCACCCACCCAAGACAGAGGCAGAATTTGGTGTGTTGTTTTCTCCTTTCCTTAGTTGGAAAACAATAATCTTAATAATATTTCTAGTCATTTGTATAACATAGTAAGAGATACAGGCATTTGTCTACACCCAGATTAAGCTTACAGGGTGGCTATTCCTAGGGACATTTCATTATATATTCCAGGCTACAGTCCTCTAGCCAGGTTGGTTTTTTCCTAATCCCAACAGGTCCTTAATCAGTTGCTTATCTTTGGGTTGCGACAGAGTTTGTTCATGACCATACTCTAGCTTATTATATTGCTCAGGACACTTAGTCCATCCCATATCAAGGACAGGGTAGCTTACTCATGGTTTGACCTGGATTCATCCAGTTCTACGAGGATACCCACTTTTTGGGGGGTATCCTAAAATATTTGATTCTAGGGAACTAGAATCAATTGATTCTAGGGAACGATGATCAATGAAATAATTGATTCTAGGGAACTAGAATCAATCTAAGGCTAACTGAGGTTTTCACTTATATCACTTGTACTCCCATTGATCATCGATTTGCTCGAGTGGGCACCAGTAACATCTCCATGTTCTGTCACATGCTTGTAGAGCCCAAGGGTATCTGCTTGCTCCAGGAACATAAAGAGCCTCAAACCATTCCATCAGGTCATGGGAATGAGGTCTATAATTATTACTGGTATCTGGCATATCAAATATGACACGGGTACCTTGCCAGGCTTTGCCATGCAGGTGGGATACTCTTGTAGTCACCTCTAATCTCCAGCACTTATTGATGAGCCAGGTGGCTGTAAAGCAACCGCACAAGCAGGGCTGTGATAAGCTCTTCTGCTGGGTGGAGCTCTGAGGAGAGGGGAGTCCGATGTGGAAAATGGCGGCCCTCATGGTGTGGAGGGTCCTCTCAGCTTCTTGTGAAGTTCTGCTGTGGTGGCGGGTCCGGCTAGAACCCGCCTTCCCTCCCAGGCACCTCATGATCAGCTAGGCACAGGGAAGAGCTGGTAGCAGCTCTGCCCTGTGTATGTGAGTCTCTGGATCAGCGTATCTGGGCTGGGCTTGAAAAAGAGGTTTCAAGTTAGGTTTTAAGTTAGGAAATATGACAGATTCCCAGGAGTAACTATTTCAGAGTCAATTAACTTCTATATCACAATTGCACAGCATGAACTGTCTTCCTGTGTCTATACAAAAGGCCCTGCTCTAGCATAAGAATATGCAAAGGACATACAAGAAAGGAAAAACATTTCATTTACAATACAAATCCAGGGCTGACAAGCAGGAGACAGAGAGTTTTGAACAAAGGGTAATCCAACACTCCTCAGTGTCCCACTGACCCAAGCTCCTTTGACATCCAACAGTCCCTGTCTGTCTACTCCACAGAGTATGTAGGGTCTTTGCAGACAAGGCGGGGGATGGGGCTGGAGGTTCTCAGGGAAACATTCAGTCCACCCAACTAAATTTTCTGAGAACTTTTCAATTACCTGTAAAGATAAGTCTGCGTTTCCTTAATCTCTCAAGGAATTCTCAGAGCAACATACATTCTTTACTATTTAAAACTATAAAACACATTGTCAAATGACCTCTCATATTTTTCCTTGTGGCATTTATTGTAGTTTCTTCTGATCTGCTTGGAGACATAATATTCTTCTAGGAAGGATCACCCATCCCCATCTCTTCAGAATTATCTCCTACCTGCCGCATTTCCCCAGAGCAGGTCTGTTTTTCCAAGGAGAGGAGTGAATTTCTTGTAGAAAGCTATCTCATTTGACTTTCTTTTCCTCCTAATCCACTTTTGGCTAAATCTCTAACTCAGAGTGAATGGCAAAGGCACTGAATTAAATACAAAACAGCAAATTGGCTATTTAAAATCATTACAGACTATAATGGTAGATGCTTCTTAGGTCTCAACAGAAAAAAAAACACAATTTCAGTAACATAATTCTACCAAAGTTTACAAAACAAAATCCTTTTTTCCAATGGAACAATCTATGTGCTTGAGTGAGGGGAAACCTAATCTCTCAGATGAAAAGAACTGTATCTAAAAATTTCAGGACATACTTGGCTTTCATTTTGGTAACCAAAGAGTTTCATTTTCTGTAACATGAGATCTCTATGTTGCAGGTGGACCCCACGGGTGACTTATGTGAGCCCAGAAGGGGAAGAGAGATGGTCGCTTTCTCCCCAGCCGCCTCTGCCACCCGGGACCGCTGGGCAGGCTAAGGACTGATAAAGTCTGCTACGAGCCCCTGCGGCGTGGGCCTGAGCCCCCACCAGCCCCACGAGGGTGGCCGTCAAGCCACATCTAATGTCCGCTTGATCTCTAGGCATGGGAGTTGATCCCCACCACCCGAGGTTTTTCAGGGAGCCACGGACTCAGGCTAGAGCGAGGAATTGCTCTTTGCAGGAAAGGAAAGCCAGTCCTAGGCCTTACCCAGGGCTGCCTCAGGGTTCTTGTCTTCCCTCGCAGAAAAGAGAATTTTCAGGAGTCAACGAGCAGTGAAGTTTTACAGACTTTATTAAGGAGGTTTTAGGAGAGGGGGAGGGGAGAGAAAGAGAGAGAGAGTACACATTTCAAGAGGGGAGATGTGGGCAACACACGTGCTTAGGCACCATATGTGCTCGGCCACATGGGCTCAGGCAGCATGTGTGTCCATGCAGCATGTGCGCGCTGTCCTTTGGTCAGGACGGCTTTTATAGATTTCTCCCCAAGTTACTCCCATATGGGGCTTCAACCTCGGTTACTGGGGCCGTTGCCAAGGGGAGTAGACTTTGGGAGTGGTCTTCTTTGAAAATCTCCTTTTCTTGACCTCTGTTCCTGCTGGATCAGAGGTCCTGGAATGTCCTGGAATGTAGCCGGATTAAGGGCTGGGCAGAGAAAGGTTGATCCAGCTACCTCAGGGTCTCTTGTTGATAGTGGCCTTATCAAGTCTGGTTCCTTGTGACAACAGGTGTGACTCTGGATCGATGAAGGACCAGTTTTATTTCTTCTTCAGGAATTTTTTATTGCCATGTGGCGCCCCGTCTGCCTGCCTACAACATCTATATTTCGGAGGCACAGAAATAAGACTTAGCGGGTGAAACAAATACATATTTATAAATCATAATATTTGGTCCGGAGGGCCAGAACTTTCATTTAGGCAGCTGACAGCACAAAGACCCCAATGTCTTATATACCCAACAGCATCAAACAACAACACAAGCTAGAGTCAAGGGTACACAATTTTTTACGCTACAAAAGCATTCCACATGATTGGCATAAAGGAAGCAGACAATTAGAAGGAGACAAGCAGGCTGGGAGACAAGCAGGCAGGGAGAGGGGGTAGGGAGGTGCTCTCAAGGCAAAGTAAGAAACAAACAGGAGGAGGTGTAACAGGTGTAAAAACCTGTGTTCTGTCTGCGTCCCAGGCAGCATCATTAGATTCCATTTTGACTAACTTCTGCCAACAAGGAGGTGAGATGCAGGAAATGACCCTAGATAGCAGGGTTCATGGTTCTGCTTCATGGAAACAGTGTCTCCAGGGAAGTCTGCAGTCTATCTTCTTGGGAGACAGCCTGCCAGGAAACCCTGCCCTGTGTTTCTGTCAACAGGCAGTATCCATCAGACTTTGCATATCCTTTCATCTGCTTTCCACCAACAATTTTCTTGTTTTTCTCAAGGAAAATAATATATTTTTTAATTTTTTATTATACCACATGAGATATACAGTTACAAAAGTGTTCATATTTGGGTTTCAGTCATACGGTGTTCCAGCACCCGTCCCTCCACCAGTGCACATTTCCCTCCACCAATGCCCCTGATTCCCCTCCCCCAGCCTGCGTCTATGGCAGAGCAATTTTCACTTCTCTCTCTCTCTCTCTCTCTCTCTCTCTCTCTCTCTCTCTCTCCCCTCTCCCTCTCCCTCTCCCTCTCTCTCTCTCTTCCTTCTCTTACACATTGTGGCTTGCAATACATACCTTTAGAGGTTATCATGTATATCCTTTTGCCTACTTTCAATGCTCAGTTCTATACTGGTATTATCATTTGCAATAATTATTAGTACACTGTTCCTTTCTTCCTTTCTCTGTATTACCTAACCTCTGACTCCCACACATTTGCAGTAGGTTCTACCCACTGAAAAGACCTCCTGATCCATGTAAGGACAATAATATTTACCAAAAAAGTGTCCTTACTCTAGTTGGACAAAGAAAAGTCTTGTTTGTAAAAATCATTAGTCATTAACCCCCCCCCTCTCTCTCACACACACACATGCACACACTCACACATACACACACACAATTACCATAGACTTAAAGACATTATAATGTGCAATTCCTTCACGATTGCTTTTTCCAAAATTCCTGATTTGAACATCACTATGACATGACAATGTAAACTAATTTTTCAATTTTCAATCTTACTCCTTAGTCCCACTCTTAACTCCTCGGGAAGATGCAGAGCTTCCCGCTTAGATAAAATCATGCCCAACCCAGTTCCCTGACTCCCTGGCAGTTCTTTTTCTACCTCAGTTTCGATGAAGAATGAAGATGTGTTTTCTGCAGCTCTACTTCCCTCTGATACCAATGGAAAGTTCAGCAAGTTTAACTATAATTCCACTCCAAGTGTAGACTCTGAACATCTGATTCTTCTCTGCTTCAGTTTAGGGTCAGGTATGTTTTATGAGCAGGTACAATAAAAAAAAGAAGCATACAACTTTATAAAATGATTTGAGTGGTAGACACCTTAACTCTAGCTTTCTGCTACTTGCCATATTTCCAGGAAGAGATAGTCAAAGGACCAAATTGATTCCCAGAGAGGAAGATTCACAGGGTCCCTAGTCGAACAGAACTGGAAGTCCAAGTTCCATTTGAATATTTCAATTATATGAGACATGACTGTTTAAGCCACCTGAAATTAGATTTTTTTTTTACTTGCAGCTATAAAATCCTGATATTTAAACCCCCTCTGGCCCCAGGAAGTGTTTGTTCTCACCCTTCCATGGCAGAGCTAGGTGGACTTCTCTTGACAACACAAATCAGTTTTTTTCTGCTTCCTTTTTTCTGTCAGAATTCAGTTTCTCTCCCTTCTTCTGTCAGTTTCTGCTGCTTTTTCTTTCATTAGATAAAAGTCTTAGAATTCATTTTCATGAAAAAGTTTAATTTAAACTTAGTTTTTATTTTATTTCAACAATAAGTATTTGCAAGTAAGATAATTTTTTTTTTTCATTTTGGGTCGCACCTGGCAATGCTCAGGGGTTACTCTTAGCTCTGCACTCAGGAATTACTTCTGGAGGTGCTCAGGGGACCATATGGGATGCCGGGATTGAACCTGGGTCAGTTGCAAGCAAGGCAAATGCCCTACCTGCTGGACTATCACTGCAGCCCCAAGATAATAATTTTTAAAAGGAAGAAAAGTCTCTACCTTATCGTCCCACCCCAACTCCCAGAGGCACTTGTTGTCAGTTCTCTTTGGTTTCTTCCAGTGTTTATCTCCTATTACTAAATAATGTTGCTACACATCACCCACTAGCTTTAGTTACTGAACATTTTTCTGTGACAGAATATGGGAATTTATACTTTTACATCTCTCTTTCCCATATACACATCTTGTTCTCACATTTTCTGAGAAAAGCTGGATTGGTGTTTATGTTACCTGTTATTCTCTGACTATTCCCCATAATTTAGCTAGTCCTGTAATAAGTTTTTATTTCTTCAATAGAAGTTCCTTTCCCTTTTTTAATAACTGATTAAATAAATTTTAATTTATTACTGAAATTGTCATTTATTTTTATTTTACTATTGATATCTCATCCAAAATTCTCTAAGAAAAATAGTACTCCTTCTCAATGTGCAAATCAAGTAGTTTCTATTTTCTCTGCTATCCTCCAATATCCTCAGATTTCTCTTCATCTTTCTCCTATGTGGGACTCTATTTTCCTCCAGACAGAAGATTTGGTTTAAACTCTTATTTCTAAGGATCATATCTTCCACTCCACTAGTTTTCTGGGAAAAATGTGCAAGGGTGAGAGCTTTTGTGCAGAACAACACTTTTATATACTCTCTCTTGTTTGGTGTTTTTATATTCAACCCTTTCCCTCCAAAGTGTGACACATGGTGATTATTTATAATTAAGAGTGAAGCTCAACTAATTACTTTCTGCAAGAAAATAGGATCAGTGCACTGTGGGGTTCCTGTCAGGTATGTAAATGGACAAACACTTGAATGTTGTGTTGGGAAATCACAGTGGTTTGTATTTGATGCTCTTTCTTCCTGATTGGGCGCTTTCCCCATAGGAAGATCCTCTAAGACTAGACAAGTTGTCTGCCAGCCTCCTAGTTGTTGGGTAAAGAAAGAATGTGGTGTTCTTAACTATGAGACCTACATGCTGTCCCTCCTTGGCATCAGATGCAGCCTCCCTACCACACGTCTCACTCTGCCTAAGGTCAACAGCTCCAAAGGTGTAGGTGTCTGGTGGGGAAAGGATCTCTTATTCAAACTTTCAGTCTTCCTGGACATGTGTCTGAGAAGAGAGGTGTGAACACAATTCAGCCAATATTTTTGTGCAGATTTTTAAACCTTCTTACTAGCTGAGTGAACTTGAACAACTTTCTTAATTTTTCTAAGTTTCAGTTTCTTCACCTATGAGGTGGCAATGCTGAACTTTGGTGTGAGGGTCAAAAGAATGTGAAGCATCTGGCACAATCTGCCACACCCTGAGAGTGTAGTCAGCTGTGGCTGAGTACCCTGTGGCTGTGGCTATGGTGTTAGTGGTTGTTTACCTCCTTTGCCTTGCATCAGGGCACACAAAGGACCGGTCCTGCTAGTCACACTCTTCTACTCTCTCAAGATGAAAGGAGGCACCGTTTGCAGGGTCCAGCAACCTTTGCAACTTGATCTCCACCCCACTCTCTGAATACGAAGCCCCACCCTTAGAGCTGTCTCTTATACTCTGTCTTCTATCCCAAGATGGAGATTTAGGCGAACTGTAAGAAAGTCAGTAGGAAACCAGAGCTCAGGTATCAAACTGACCTTTCTTCTCTTCTGCTGCACACAAGAACTTCTCACTGCCTGTAGCTATTCTTCAGGTCCTCTCCTGCTCTTCCTGTTCTGCCTAATCTTCTGGCAAGAGAAGCCACAGGAGCCTCCTTTGCCCTCAGAGCACTACTCCTGCTCCCCCGGTGCAAAACCAAGTTTCCTTTCTCCCCCCTAAGTACCAGTCTTTTGCCCATTTCCCACATTCTCTTTCCCTGATCTTGTTTGGAACTTGATTCTGGTTTGCTTGAAGACATTTCCTTTGTGGTCAGTCTTTTTTTTTCTGTTTTTGCCTCATGTTTATTTAATATAAGGGTATAAAATAGAGGAATAGATAAAAACATAATAAGAAAGAAATCAGTGAATATTGATAATAGAACTATTATTGATGTGGGTTGGGGGAGAAAAGGTAAGATGGTATAGAAGAAAAAGGATGTAAAGTACAAAATTTACAATAATAATGAAATACAGACTGGCTGTTAATGTAAATTCCACACTAGGTAGCTAAATCTGGCAGAACAATTTGTTGATTTTTATTGAATTTTTTGTATCCGTTGCCAACCTGTGGGTGCAAATACATTGTGGGAATGTAAATGCCGGTTGGTAGTTTTCTTTATGATAAGGTATAAGATGAAAATCCAAAACATAATAGTTTTTCTTCACCATATTGGTTAGCCCACAAGGCAAAGCTGTATTAGTTTGCTAACACTGCAATAGCAATATATCACAGATTGACACATGTGTCATTTCAACAACAGAGATTTATTTTCTGATAGTCTGCAGCTAAGAAGTCTGAGATGAAGCTGTTGGTAGGTTAGGTTTCTTCTGAGACCTGTGTCCTTGTCTTATATTTTTTTTTAATTTTAATTTTTAATTTTATTATACCACCATAGATAAACAATTAAAAAACTGTTCATGATTAGGTTTCAGTCATACAGTGTTCCAGCACCCATCCCAGTGCACATTTCCCACCACCAATGTCCCCTGACTCCCTTCCACCCCCTGCCTCTATGGCAAGCACTTTGTCTCCTCTCTCTCTCTCTCTCTCTCTCTCTGTCTCTCTGTCTCTCTGTCTCTATTTGTCTGTCTGTCTGTCCCTCTCTCACCTCCTCCTCTCTCTCTCACTCTCTCTCTCTCTCCCTTCTCTTACACATTGTGGCTTACAATACATACATTTAGGGGTTATCGTGGTATACCCTTTGCCTACATTCAATGTCTAGTTCTAGGCTAGTATTACCATTTCCAACAATTATTAGCACACTGGTCCCGTCTCTGTCTTACCTAACCTCTGACTCCCATACACTTGTGAAAAGATTCCACCCACACATGGTCATATCTTGGGATGCTTTTCTTTTTTTAAAATATTTTATTATACCACTGTGAGATATACAATTACAAAGATGTTTATGTTTGGGTTTCGGTCATACAGTGTTCCAACACCCATCCCTCCACCAGTGCCCATTTCCCGCCATCAATGTCCCCTATTCCCTCCCATAGCCAGCCTCTATAGTAGGTTGTTTATCTCTTTTATCCCTATCTCTATCTCTCTCTCCCTTCTCTTATACATTGTGGATTGCAATATGTACATTTAGAGGTTATCATGTGTATCCCTTTGCCTATATTCAATGCTCAGTTCTAGGCTGGTAGTTTCATTTTCAATGATTATTAGCACACTGTTCCCTTCTCTGTCTTACATAACCTCTGACACCCACCCGCTTGCGGTGCTTTCCACCTATTGACAAGACCTCCTGATCCATGTTTTGCCTGACCTTCGATATTGGTATCATAATCACACTTGATCACTTGAATCCCATTATTCACCAATTTGCTCGAGCAGGCGCCAGTAACATTTCCTCGAGGTCAGGAAAATAAACATTTCTGTTACTGGTTTTGGCATATCAAACACTCATCAGACAGCTTGCCAGGCTCTGCCGTGCAGGCGCTATATTCTCTTTACTTTGTGGGGCTCTCTCAGAGGGGTGGATAGAATATTCACGGTAATTTGAGGTAAATCGCGGCTTTGGCCGAGCGCAACGAGGAAAGCTGGTTTCTGCTCTGCCAGGTGTATCTGTGTCCATCATAATACATACATATATATATATATATATATATATATACATATATATATACATATATATAGGAAAAGTCAGATATAGAATGACTGCATTTATTTGTGATATATATCACATTTTATATATATATATATATATAATGTATCACGCAAATAAATGCAGTCATCTATATCGTTTTCCCTCTAATTCTGCTATTTTTCCTGTCCAATTTCACTCAACATGATCAGAGGATGCTTTTCTTATCTGCCCTTGGTAGCTTTGTTAATTGACTATACTTTGGGTTTTAGGTTTTTTTTAAAAAAAATTCTTTTGTTGTTTAGCCACACCCAGCATTGCTTAGGGCTTACTCTCTGCTCTGCACCCAGGAATCACTCAGGGGTCCACAGTGTATGCTAGGGATTGAACCTTGGCCTGTCACAAGCAAAGCAAACACCTCACACATTCTACTTTCTCTCCAGCCCAGTATTTTGGGGTATTGAAGAGAGTGGGAGCAGAAGTTGGAGAATTTGGAGTTATCTTAAAGTTGAGAATTTAGAATGTCTGGTGCACCCAAAAATCTGAAGAAAAGCAGTAGCTGTTGTGCTCAGTACTTTTCCCCATTGAAAGTCTGAGTTTTCCATGAAAGACTACACGATGGAATTTTTTTATCCTACATTCATTCTCATTTAGACTCTAAGACAGAAAAATTCATCAAAAAGAAAATTTTAAATAGGCTTAACTAAAAAATAAGTAAATATGAAAAAGTTTGCAATAGACCTCTGTTGGATATCGCACAAATACAAGGTCTTTTGGAAACTATGTGCTAATGCACACAAACACAGGACACACCAGACTTCAGCTAATAACTCTCACACTGATGTTTCCTTTTTCATCCACATACAGACAAAAAATCTGTAATTTTTCTTCTGTGGATAAATTTTACTGAATGCAGACCTTAGTCTAGCCTTAAAATTTTCTCCTGCAAAATAATAGAGAAAGGGATTGAAGCAGCTATTAGCTGCTGCCAAGGCCAGAGTGATAACCACAGCTTTATGTAGTCTATCTTCACATGCATCCTCTTTCCACACCAGTAGGTGGAGCGTTCGCAATACGTGATAGGGCAGGAAACACAGGAGGAAGATGATCAGGGTGATGATGATGGTGGTTAGAGCCTTCTTGTGAGAAACCCGCAGCCCTGATTCTGGAACCTCCACCTTTAACAGAGCTCGAATGATCAGCAGGTAACAGATGCTAAGTGTGCAGAACGGCAGCAGGAAGCCCACCACTAAGGCAATGTGGTTCATGGTTTGCAATTTAGTAACTTTCTTGATATTGAGATCTAAGCAAAGGAAGGTGTTGCCCTTCTGCTCAGAGCCATTGATCAGGAGCACTACGGAAGAAGCCATGATAAGGATCCATATGATCCCACAAAGAACCCAGGCACTCCTGACACGGGTGACGTGGAGCAGCCGGAAGGGGTGGACAGTTGCCAGGAAACGCACAACACTCAGGACAGTCAGAAAATAAATGCTGCTGTACATGTTGACGCACAAAGAATAAGACATAATCCTGCAGGCCAGGTCCCCAAATATCCAGTTGGAGCCTCTCAGGTAATAGTCAGCCCTGAAGGGTAACGTGCTTATGAACAGGAGATCTGAAATGGCCAAGTTTAGCATGAAAACATTCACAGGTGTGGGCTTCTTGTAAGGGTGCAGGAAAATGTATATGGAGAAGCCGTTTCCCAGGATGCCCCAGACGAATATTGTCAGGTACACGATGGGGTAAAACTCCTTCTTGAAGTTTTCAATTGTGCAGTTTCTGCTGCTGTTGTTGCTGGTAAAGGTGCTGTTGGGCTCCATTTCTGACGAGGAGGTAGATGGAGGCTATGACAGCGTCGTCGCTATGCTACATTAAAAGAACAACAGACGCAAAAAGTTACTTCCTGGATTCTAATGAAACAGAAATTCTAGTTTTCCTTGAAATTTGAATAGAAAGAAGATGAACTAAGTGTTTATTATAACCCCTGTTGCATTTCCCCCCCACCCACTCCATGGGTGCCGCCATTTTCCACATCCGGACTTCCCTCTCTTCAGAACTCCACCCAGCCGACCAGCCCATCACAGCCCGGATCATCGACACGCACCCTGCAGCCGTTTCTTCCTCAATCCGCCCAGGTATGCTGGTTCAGAGACTCTTAGACATGGGGCAGAGCGGTTCCTTGCTCTCCCTGTGCCCAGCCGTTCATGAGGCAGTCGGGAGGCATGGTGGGTTCTAGCCTTGGCCCACCACCCCGGCAGAACCTCACAACAAGCCAGACGACCCCCCACCCACTCCATGGGTGCTGCCATTTTCCACATCCGACTTCTCTCTCTTCAGAACTCCACCCAACCGACACAGCCCGGCTCGCGCGGTTCATCAATAAATGCTTTACTTGGAGGTGTATAAAGAATATGCCTCCCGCACGGCAGCCTAGCAAGCTGCTCGTGTTGTATTTGACATGCCAAATGCCAGTAACAATTATATTAGGTCATTCCCATGACCTAATATAATGGTTTGAGGCTCTTTATGTTCCTGTAGCAAGCCGATGCCCTTTGCTCTACTGGCATGAGACAGGACATATGGAGATATTACTGGTGCCCGCTCTAGCAAATAGATGATTAACGGGAAGATCGTGATCGTCTGCATTTAATTTACTCTATTGCATTTCTAGAATTCAGAATAAACATTATTAATTTTATTGAAGCTAAAGTCTTAAATTTGGGCAACTTAGTATAGTTCTTCATCTAACTCTACTGACAGCAGATTTCATATCAATATTTATGGATAGTGTAAAGTTATTAAGCCAGAAAAAAAAAGTCCTTCTGGTATAGACAAGAAATTAAAACATTCTTTGATGACAAGAAAAAAAAACAAAGAATTTGTGGGCAACAGATATACCTTAAAAGAATAACTAAGAAAGGAACCCATGAAAGAAGAACAAAGGAGAGAAAACATAAGTAAACACATGAATAAGATCAGAGGGCTAGTATGGGGTAAGAGGCTCTTTTTGCACCTGTTTGACCTCAGGTCAAACTGCAGCCCCTTCTGGGATCCTCAAAACATCACCTAGCAACCCCCAAGAGCCAGGAGAAATTTCCAAGCAGAACTGGGTGTGGTACAAAAAGCAGAGCTGGGTGTGATGCAAAAAAGCAAAAAAAAAAAAAAATTAAAGATACAAAAGAATATTAAAAGATAATTATAAATAAGAGAGGGCAAAGGACATAAAAGAAGGAATATTTTTATATTTTACTTCATATCTGTTGCAGGACTCCTAAGGGCCGCTGCATCTGCTCTGGATTGCCTCCCGAAAATCACTCCGTAGATAAGGGGGTAGTCTAAATGTGGCAGTTTATCTGACCATGTATGCTGTACTAGCTGGTATAAATATTCTCCCATGCTATCACAATCATCGTGGGACTAGCTAGATCTTACCAGCATATTAGCCTGGCCACGTAAGGACACCTAAGTAATTAGACCAGAGAGAAATGCTGTTTGCTTCCAAACAAACAAGCATGGCTCCCTGATAAAATATAAAACTACAATGAAGTAGAGGAGACTTGTGAAGGCTTGGAGAAATATTTAACTGGCATTGGTGTTGATCTTTGGTACAGTGACATGCCATCTCAGAAACCCCTTCTCTACATTTCAAAGGCATTCCGGCTCAAAACATTAGCACAGTAAAGGCCCTAGGTGAGATGCAGGGAGGGACTACCTAAGGGCATTGGACCCTCCCTGCTTTCCATAACAATGGGAGGAAGGTCTGAGTTGCTGGGGGTATAAACTTGCAGGTTCCCGCTCTCCCGGGCTTCTTCTTCCCGGTGGGATTTCGCCTTGTGAGCGTTTATTCCCCTTGGAAGTTTCACACGTGGTGGTCGCCATCTTGGCCTACACGTGGCTGGGGTTCTAGCCTGGAATCCTAAGCATCGGGTTTTTCCTTTTGCTGATTTGTATGCCTGAACCTGTGATAAGTAAAGTCTTTTAAAACCTCATCGGATCCCTGAGTGTTCATCCATTCCTCGCCGGCTTCGAGGTAGAAGGGAACTTCGCTTCCCGGCACTGTCGGGGACCCCGACGGAGCGCCCGACACATATCAATGATGATGGCAATAGTACATCGTAAGTATATCTATATAAATATAAGTATGCTTACATAAAATAATTGTTTATACAGATATATTAAATAAGAACTAATGTCAGCATTTCGCACTGTATTTTTTTCAATTAGATATCTGAAATAAACATTAGGTAAACAGTTTTAAAACAAAAATTAACAGTATAAAACATTTTAAAAAAGAGATGAAGACAGAATAAAATAAAACCTTGTAAACTCTGAAAATGAATGTAAAATCTCTTAGTAAAATAATAGCAAGTCTAATTTAGAAATATACATAATATATATATACAAATAACTATACACCATTATATAGTTGTTTCACGGTTTCGTTTAGAAGCAGGTTTAGTCTATGGATTCAAGGCAGTGTCAAATTTTTAAAAACAGCTTATGTGATTTATACTAGTAACCCAAACTCATGAAAATATCAATCAATGTAAGAAAAAATATTTAAAAGAAAACTCAAATGCCCATTCATGAATTCAGAAAGGATAGCTTTCTCACTTGATTAAGATAATAAAAAAGAAAACTACAGCAATAAATTTTCTTAATGATTAAATGACTGAACACCTCTCCTCTAAACGGAAAGATTAGATTTTTAAAAAGCAATCAAAAAGATACCCTTCTTCAAATGAAAATGAAATTAAGAAAATGGATAAAGGTAAGTATTTCCTTTATGAAAAGTGAGGAAAGATAGGTTATACGTGGATAAATCTTATGTCACAGAGAAAAGAGTAACACTAGAGAATGAGCTTTCAGGAGGACTGAAGTTATTTGAACTAATGTTGTCCTTTGGATAAACTTTGCATCAAACCACCGTTCAGTAGTTGGAGGAAGGACTTCTCTGCACTACCTGTGACCCTGAGAACTGCTTTGCTTAGTTTTTTTTAGTACTAGTTAGAGACAATTGGCCTCCCCAAATCCAGACAGATTGTGGGGGTGGGGGGCACCATTCTTAAGTCAATGTAGCTTTTGTAAAGTCCTAAAACTCTCAACCTAAACATCTACTTATTCTAGGACTAAGTTCTTTTTCTTTCAGCTTTTCTTAATGTAAGGCAAATGTGCACACTTATCTCCACAAATGGCACCATTTCCAAAGGAACAATTTAGAGCTCAGATGACAACTTCAAAGAAAATTTGACAATAACAGGATAGTTTACTTTAGTGGCACTTAGGGAAAAAAAGTGAAAAATTCTAAGCCATTGAAAGGACACTATTTGTCTAAAAGAGAGGTTTTTATTGTTTGAGGTTCTGTGGTTTATAGTAATGGTTTCTCATGCACACAATTCCAACACCACACCTATCACCAGTGTACCCACATCCCTCCCTGAGAACTCCAACTCCCTCCCTAAAAGAGATTCTTGAACTTAATTTTGGAGCTAGTTCCCTCCTTGTCTTTTGTCTTTGGGAGGATAATACATTTTGTCTCCTTTTTTTTTATCAGAATTGAATAAATTGCCAAATCAATTTTAATGTTATTCTTTTCTATGTGAAATATATAAAAATTACTTTTTCTGCAGATAAACTTTCTTTCCTTTCTTTTCAGAGGAGACATAATTACTCCTTTTAACAGTGCTAACTTTATGTTTAACTGAAGTAATACATCTTTTTGAGCTTCCCAGAGGTCTCAGACTTTAGCTGTGCTAATACACACTCGCCAAGCCACACTCCCACACTGTGTCCTCTCATCTCTAGGTGTGGTGCTAACGAGAGTGCACACTTCACAGTGCTCTCAAACACCTGCCTCCATCAAAGACCACACTTATATTTGACTCTATAGGTCTCAGAGAGCAAAGCTGCTAAAACTATACCTGGAGCACATATGATACACCAGGGATCAAACTCACACCCTCCAGCTTCCAAAGCAGGCACTCTTAACCAAGGAGCCATTCCCTAGACCTTAAATAATTCTTAATTTTCCTCTCCACCTTTACTTGTTCCTGAAGAGCAGGAAGGTTGTATATTCTTGCTGAAAGTGGTTAATATATATTTTGGAGAGATAGAATAAGGTTGATGCATTTGCCTTGCATGTAGTTGATCCCACTCAAACCCCAGCACCACATATGGTTCCTGAGTACCACCAGGAATGATCATTGAGCATAAAGCCAGGAATAAGCCCTGAGCACTGGTGGGTGTGTCCAAACCACCCCAAATAAATTAATTGTATAGGTTTAAGCTATAAACCTATACAATTAAGCTATAAACCTATACAAGTTGGCTGGACTCTTCACACACTACCTGTCTGAATGCAAGGTGCCCTCCCATTGGAAAACCAGCAAGACAGTTCTACTGTTCAAGAAGGAAGACATCTACGACATTGGCAACTATCGCCCCATCTGCCTGTTGTCTGTCATCTACAAGTTGTTCACTCGAGTCATCCTGAACAGGACTGGAAGAACACTAGATGAAGGACAACCATGCGAGCAAGCTGGCTTCCCGAAAGGATTCAGCACAATTGACCACATCTACATGGTAACCAAGCTCATTGAAGTTTGTAGGGAGTTCAGGATGCCACTCTGTCTCACGTTCATTGATTTAAAGAAAGCCTTTGATTCTGTGGAGACTGAAGCAGTCATCGAAGCCCTAGTCAAATAGGGCGTTCAAACCCAATACATCAAGATCCTTCGTGAGCTGTATTACAGATTCACCACCAGGATCTCACCATTCTACAAAGAAGTGATCATCAATGTCAAAGAGAGGGTTCTTCACAGTGCTGAAGAACCACTTTCAGCAAGAATATATAACCTTCCTGCTCTTCAGGAACAAGTAAAGGTGGAGAGGAAAATTAAGAATTATTTAAGGTCTAGGGAATGGCTCCTTGGTTAAGAGTGCCTGCTTTGGAAGCTGGAGGGTGTGAGTTTGATCCCTGGTGTATCATATGTGCTCCAGGTATAGTTTTAGCAGCTTTGCTCTCTGAGACCTATAGAGTCAAATATAAGTGTGGTCTTTGATGGAGGCAGGTGTTTGAGAGCACTGTGAAGAAAAAATGGTGATACCATTTCACCCAAACTCTTTAGCACCACCCTTGAGAACAACATGCGACAATTAGAATGGGAAGGAATGGGAGTGAAGATAGATGGTCGGCAACTACACCACCTCCGCTTCACTGATGACATCATTCTAATAACACCAAACATTAGCCAAGCGGCACAAATGCTGGCTGACTTCAACCGAGAATGTGGAAAGATAGGTCTAAGGCTGAATCTCAGCAAAACTATGTTCATGAAAAATGAACTAGTTCCAGAGGCCCCATTCACTCTCAATGGAACAAACATCTCTGAATGCAGCAGTTATGTGTACCTAGGTCGAGAACTCAACATGATAAATGACCTAAAACCTGAGCTTCACAGGAGGGAGAGAGCGGCATGGAATGCCTTCAAAGGCATCAAAGAAATAGCTAAAAGGACAAAGAACCTCCGGCTCCCGGCACATCTCTTCGACTCTACCGTTCTCCCTGCAGTAACATACGCCTCAGAGACCTGGGCCCTACAAAAGCAGGATGAAAATGCTATTCGGGTCGCCCAGTGAGGAATCGAAAGAACTATGCTTGGAATATCACGCCTCACTCAAGTGAAAGAAGGAATCCAGAACTCCTACCTCTGTCACTGTTCCAGAGCCAGGGACGCTGTCTCGTTTGCCAAGGCATAGAAAATCAGATGGGCTGGACATGTAATGCGATTTGGAGATGAACGCTGGACTAGAGCCTTTACTGACTGGATCCCACTGGATGTCAAAATATCACGTATCCGCCCACCTACAAGATGGTCAGACTTCTTCATCAAGACCCTGAATGAACTGTTTGAGGCTTTTGTATTCCTGAAGCAACCAGATGCCATTGGGCTACACAGGCACGTGATAGGGTCAAATGGAAATGTTACTGGCATCCGCTTGAGTAAATCGACAAATAACAGGATGTCAAGTGATCAAGTGAAGGTTTAAGCTAAACACTTTGTCTTGCCTACTTATATCTATCTATAAAACTATATATCGATACATGCATGTAGATATGCAAATGTCTATGCAACTATAAATAAGATATATTAATAATTACTGCAGATTGTGATGGGAATAATAACTTGTCACTTGTCACTTGTCTTCCCGTCCTTCATTGATTTGTCGAGCAGGCGCCAGTAACATCTCCATTTGTTGGGAATGAGGTCCATTATTGTTACTATTTTTGGTATATCGAATACACAAAGGGTAGCTTGCCATGCTCTGCCATGGCTTTGGGTTCATCCCGGGGACCCAGTCTTTTTCTTTGTCAGACCATCCAGGGCCCACGTGGCAGAGCCCTGGGTGTAGACAAGACTGTCTCCTGACTGCCACCTACTGATGCAGCCAGGCACCGCAGCCACACTTGCAACACCTCAAGGGGCAGAATGGGAATTATAAAAATAATAAAATTAGAATTAGGGCCTTTTTAATATAGATTATTTTATGACCATAGTAGTAAAGGAATGTTTCTGCTAATAAGATTTTTTTTTATTATAGCACCATAAGATAGACATTTACAAAGTTGTTCATGATTGGGTTTCAGACATACAATGTTGCAGCACCAATCCTTCCACCAGTGCACATTTCCTACTACCAATGTCCCCAGAATCCCTCCCCCCTCCCCCCCAGCCTGTCACTATAGCAGGTACTCTTTCTCTTCTCTTCTCTCTTTCTCTCTCTCTCCTCTCATCTTTTTAATTGTTAGTGTTTATTATCTACTTTTCAATCCTTCTTAAAAATACTCCTTGCTTTTAATAGAATATTATGCTACTACTAACTATAAATTACTGGGTTTTTATAATATTGCCAATAATAATTTCTTGATCATAGAGTTATGAGGTATGTCTTGTTCCATCAAACAATATTTAATCATTCTTTTATCCCCAAATTCTGAATCCTAAGCTATTATTATGTCAGTGTGTAAACTATCTTGTTTAATGCAAAGACCAACAAGAACTACAGATTTGGGGGGGGGGGGGGGGCTAAAAAAAAATTTCCTTCATTTTATGAAAGAAAATGAAAAGGAATTAGATTTCCAAAAAATTATTTAAAGTTTGATTAATTTAAAACTATTATGAGAGTACATTTGCTTACAAAATTGGTAAAAAATCAACTGAAAAAATTACCAAAAAGGTGATTTTTCTCAGTTAATTATGCTAACACTAAATATAAACATCTTTCAAGGATTACATTATTTTAAGATAAAAAAGATACTTGCGTTTACATTAAAAAGTTAAAGTATAACTGTATAATCATCTTTTTCAGGATTCTAGATTTGTAATCCTTTTTTCATTTTTTTTGTCACCAAGCACTAAGGATGTTGACTCAATTACAGGAAAATCCTTGGAGACCAATAATTTATTTCTGTTTTTCAATAGAAATTGTAGTCACAGTATATCTTGTCTAAGAGCCAAAAAATGATGCAACAAGCCTTGTAGAAGTATTAAATTAACTTAGTTGTAGGGTCTTCACTAATGTTAATCATTTTCCTGCTGTATATATTCCTTATTAATAGAAATGACTTGAGACTTATCAGCTAGCTGCTTAAACTCCTGTAAAATTTTGTTGGTTTCCTTCAAGCCTCACCATCCATCACTATAAAACCAAGAGCCCAGTCAAACTCCTTACTTCACCTACAGAAAAATTACCCTATAAGAAATAATTCTGTTGATGACTACCATACCTTGCATGGACTTTACAAAGCCTACCTAGGACACCTTTGATTTAACTTTTTGGTTTTTAATTCATACTTAGGATAAAATAACAAATATGTATGCTGATATAAGGTACATAATTCATCCATGAATTAAAAATGCTCCAGAAGTAAATTTCCTGACTACAAACTCCATATAAAATAGACTATTCATTTTTAAAACTTTGAGTTTGAATTAAGGTAGTTTGCAAAAGTGCTTCATGATAGTTCCTACAGTAACAGATATAACTGGCAATAATTTTGTTGGGGCAATTTTAAAATTACTGCTAAGGCTGTGCCAGAGTGAAACCTCCCTACCATCAACACAATCCTAGACTGTAAAAATAGAATATGAACAATCAAAGTCTTGAGATTACTTTGACATCATTTAAAGGTAAGTGATTACGTCTGGCTATAGTTTAGTCTCACTATGTGTTGAGAGAATTTTCTCTGTTGGAGAACGCTGACTATAACAGTAGGGGGAAAATGTTTCATTTTGCAATTCCAACTTGTCTTTCCAGTAATACTCTATTACATGTATTTCACGGAGAGTGTCATTAACCATAAAAATGTATCTTTCACTTAGAAAAATCACTGCTCTTATCTACAAACACTAAGAAAATTAGTAAGAGGAGGTTTTTGCCACACCAGGCTGAACACAAGGGGCAACCAGGAGGTGAGATGGGTTTCCTGTCTCAACAAAGACCGCTGGCAGCTTCAAGATTCCTCACGATCCCTAACATGCTTCAGGCCGGAATCCACTGCTTGGATGACCCCCCCCACTCATGACTGAATCTGTTAACAACTCCAAGTATGCAGGGTTTTTTATTTTTTTAAAAATATTTTATTATATGACCGTGAGATATATAATCACAAAGATCTTCATGTCTAGGTTGCATTGCACTCTATTTACTGTACATTTGGGCTGTTCCTTGGTCTTGCTCTGTGTGGCAACATTTCCTTCTAGGTCATTTTTTTTCTTTTTGGGTAACACCTGGCAATGCTCAGCAGTTACTCCTGGCTCTGCACTCAGTGCACAATGGGTGGCTCTCTCACCAGTCAAGTAGACCCAACATTTCAGAGCTACAATGTAAGACAAGTTCATCTGTAAAGTGAGCACAGGATGGTGGTGTTCGAGGAGATGGCTGTGGATGTCACTTGGGAAGAGTGGCAGCACCTGGATGAAGAGCAGTGAACCCTATACCAGGATGCGATGCTGGAAACCTACAGTAACCTGGCATCACTGGGACATTCACTCACCAAACCAGAAGTGATCATCAAGTTGGAACAAAGAGCAGAGCCATGGCTCGTGGATACCCCAGAGTTTAGCCTCTCGGAGCCTCTGAAGAAGCCAGAGGAACCCCTGCACCATGACTACAGACATTTTCAATGCCCAGATTCCACAGTTTGTTAGAGTTCCACCCATCAGAGAAGCCAGTCTCAAGCCCAGCTTGTCAGAACCCCACCCTAGAGAGAAGCCTATTTCACAGACACAGATGGAGCTGCTACTGGTTCTCCCAGTTTCTATGCAGCCACAGTACATCAGTAAATGCAACAACTTTGAGTGCCCACACTGCAGAGCCTGGCAAGCTACCCATGTCATATTTGATATGCCAAAACCAGTAATAATAATAGACCTCATTCCCATGACCTGAAGGAATGGTTTGAGGCTCTTATGTTCCTGGAGGGAGCAGATGCACTTGTTCAACACTAGCATGCGACAGGATGTATGAAGATGTTACTGGTGCCCGCTCGAGCAAATCGATGAATATGGGATTAACATGAACATCTTTGCTAAAAACTTGAGTAGAAGTCCACTCTGTTTAATGAGAAGTTCATAAGTGAAACAATAACACAGATTGCCCAACTCGCACATAACAACTCAGTAAAAAGATCATAACTTTAACAATACCATTCAGAGACATATTTTCTGGTAAGCAATATAATTAGTGCCTGACATGGCGATATGGGTGGGGTGGGAAAAAAAGGGGTTTGGGCGGTGGTAAGGGCACATTTGTGGTGGGACTGGTGTTGGAATATCAAATGACTGAAACTACTGTACTGTGAACAACTTTGTAAATCAAGGTATTTAAATGAAATTAACTTAAAAAAAGAAAAGTAGCAAGAACTATGGATGACTCAAACCTTAAATATTTTAGCAGCCCAAATATTTCCTTCCACTAGCCTATGACTGAAATCAGTCTCTAGAACCTACAAAATAGGTCTTTCTGAGTAACTGGCAGGTTTCTATTTGCATTTTGAAATTATCCTAAAATTTCAGTTCATTTTTGCTGAAATCTAGTATGTTTGTTGCAATAAAGATGTATTGCAAAAACATCTAGCATAGCAGGCTTTGCATGTTCTAAAACAGAGAACTGGTCTTCTGCAAAAGACACGAGAGGGGGCCAGATAAGGGGTAGGGCACTCGTAGTGCACATGTCCAACTCAGGTTTGATCCCTAGTAACTCCACATGGCTATCCAAGCTCTGCCAGGAATGATCCCTGAGCAAAAAGCCAGGAGTAAACCGTGAGCACTGCTATCACCACTCACCACTACCAAAAAAACAAATAAAAAGACTTAAGAGATAAGCTGTTGCATCTCAATTAAAGAAACTTACAAGGGCACAGCAGTAAGACTCAAATCTTCTGAGGAATGATTCAAATCCCCCAAAGACATGTATGTCTTTGGGGGATTTGAATCATTGTAAGCTCTATTCCTTCAGAGACATCAAACAGAATAATTTTAGAAATTCTCCAGATGTTGTTGATTTATACCAGTGGGCAGCTTCTTTCCCAATTCGGGGCAAACAACCAACGGCAGAAGCAAGTGCCCTTGTACAAGACAGTGAAAATAATTTTCTGATTCATTTACACCCTTTTTACTCACTTTATTCTCCTTTAATTGTACTCATTTCTGTACTTTGGCCCCTCTGTTAACCAAAGAGCTCTTCCTTATCTGCATCCTATGACAGACTGTGGTCTTTTGTCATGTTAAAAACCCCAAATTTCTCTGATATGCTTTTCCCAAACCATAGCTACTGTTCTAAATCTGACTGATAACTCACAACATTTGATCACATGAAACACTCACTTTGAAAAGTAAATTACTCACTACATATCTCTCTTCATGCTTCAGCCCCTCTTCTATCACCAATACTAAACTTTGTTTCTATTAAAAAATGTATATTAGGGCCGGAGCGACACCTCAGTGAGGAGGGTGTTTGCCTTGCATGCAGTCAACCTGGGTTCAATCCCTGGCATCCTATATGGTCCCCTGAGCACCATCAGGAGTAATTCCTGAGCCAAGAGCCATGAGTAACCCCTGAGCATCACCAGGTGTTTCCCCCCGCTCCCAAGAAAAAGCAAACAAAAGTACATTATTCCCATATCAAAAAATGATTCTTCTTCGGGTACTCTAACATTATTAGCAAAATCTAATCTTTTAAATGTGGGCACAAAGTTTTATGCCTTTCCAGGTAAAAACTGTTTTTCTCCAATCAGAGACACTCTGACCTGCTTTGTCAGACCTGTCTGATGCCACAGAAGGGAACTATTTGCATCAAGTGATTTCTTACCTTGCATGAATTGAAATAAAAAGGCTATTCCTGCTGTGATCAGTGATGCCTAAAGTCAACGATCAATTCTTTTTGCCTCACTAACATATTTCTTATGTGAGCACCAGACTTACACCACCTATCATGTACTAACGTATCCTCTGCTTTCTTTTTTTTTCCGATTTTATTTTATTTTATTATTTCCCCCCAAAATATTGTTACACCATTTTAGACATACAATTGAAAGATGCTCATGTAGAGTTTTGGTTCTACAGTGTTCCAACACCCATTCCTCCACCCAAACCCATCTCCCATCACCAATGTCCCCACCTCCCTCCCCCTCCCACACCTCAACTACTTGACGGGTTCTGTATGTCATTTCTCTCCTCTTTATCTCTCCCTCCCGCCAAACTTTCCTGCTCTTCGTGGAATTCAGTGCATTAAAAGACATTACTGTTTCCACTATTTTTAATTGACCGCGTGCCTGCAAGCGGCCGCGCGTACTGGGCTCGAACTGGTTTTGCTCTGTTGATCTGGTCGTGAGGCAGTTCCCCAGCGTCCGGACAGCGAAAATAGTGGCTAGTGTGATGGGCGAGTCTCATCCGGCTGCTTCCGGGACCCCCAGAGGTGACGGGCCCACCCCCCAAAACCCGTCTGCCCTCCTGGGGGTCCCCTCTTCAGCTGGGCCCTGGGCGAGCAGAGTTCCAGCTTCCCCAGCCGGGATATGACTCAGGTTGTGAAGGACAATGTTTCATAGGCAAGACACTGGGTTTAATACCCAGTATCACATGGTCCTCCAAACACAGTGCTACAAGTTGAGATTCTGGTCACCCCCAAGCATTACTCAGCCACAGTGGCACCAGGAATGCCCCCACAACAATTCTAGAAAATATCCAAAAACTTCAGGAAGAGGCAATAAATAAAGGCTTGTGACTGTCTGGGATGCATACCATGAAAGACACAGTCACCGGAGTTGGGATAATGTGACTGAAAATGTTATCCAAACTTATCTCTGTCTCTGGCAAATGCCATGACTTCTACAACTTTTCTCTGGAAATGAACTATATGGCCAGACACCTCAGAGTCCCTGCTCAAGTTGCCTTCCTGGCTGTAGACTTGACTAAAACACGAAGACTTTCTCAGCTCAAGGCCACATCTCTAGTATGAATAAACACAGTTTTCTCAGATGGCACAAAATCCGATGACAATAATCTCTCTCAATGTCAATGGTCTAAATGCACCAATTAAGAGATATAGAGTAACAAAATGGATTAAAAAATTGAACCCAACATTCTGCTGTTTACAAGAAACACATCTGAATAATCAGAACAAACACAGACTCAAAATCAAAGGGTGGAAGACCATTCTCCATGCAAACAACTCCTCCAAAAAGGCTGGTGTGGCCATATTAGTATCAGATAATATAGACTTCAGGCTGAAAAAGGTTAGAAGGGACAACGAAGGCCATTTCTTATTACTTAAGGGGTATGTACACCAGGAAGAAATTACACTACTAAACATATATGCACCCAAGGAGGGGCCAGCAAAATATATAAAACAACTACTAAGAGACCTCAAAGAAGACATTATCAGTAGCACAATAATAGTTGGAGGCTTCAACACTGCTCTATCAACGATGGATAGATCAACAAGACTGAAACTCACCAAGGAAATGTTGGCCCTGAAGGAAGAAATGGAAGAAAGAGGCTAGCTAGTGGATATATACAGAATATAATACAGGATATATACAGGGCTCTTCATGCCAAAAAAGCTGAATACACATTTTTCTCTAGTGCACATGGAACATTCTCCAAGATAGACCACATGCTGAGCCACAAAGTATACCTCAATAAAATAAAAAAGATAGAAATTGTGTCAGCTATCTTTTCAGACCATGATGCACTGAAAATGGAAGTTAACCGTACACAGAAACAGGGAGTCAAACCAAACACCTGGAAACTGAACAGCTCACTCCTGAACAACAAATGGGTCATAGAAGAAATCAAACAGGAAATTCAAAGATTTCTGGAAACAAATGAAAATGAAGACACCAACTATAAGAACTTGTGGGACACGGCAAAAGCCATGTTAAGAGGGAAGTCTATAGCTCTGCAAGCATACATCAGGAAACAGGAAAGGGCCCATATAAATAACCTGACTACACAGCTGAAGACATTAGAAAAAGACCAACAAAAGGAGCCCAACCCAGGCAGAAAAAAAAGGAAATAATAAAACTTAGAGAGGAAATCAATGAGTTGAAAACCAAAAAAAACAATCCAAAAGATTAATGAAACCAAGAGCTGGTTTTTTGAAAAGTTAAACAAGATTGACAAACCATTGGCAAGACTTGTAAGGACAGGAAAAGAGAGAACCCAAATAAACAGAATCAGAAATAAAAAGGGTGACATCACAACAGAAACCACAGAAATCCAAAAGATCATCAGAGATTACTTTAAGAGCCTGTATGCCGTGAAACATGAGAATCTAGAAGAAATGGATAAATTCCTGAAGTCCTATAACCTCCCACTGCTGAAACAAGAAGACCTCCAATACCTGAATAAGCCTATCACCATTGAGGAAATAGAAACAGTAATTAAAAGTCTGCCCAAACACAAAATCCCAGGTCCAGATGGATTCCCTAGTGAACTCTACCAAACCTTTAAGGAGGACCTACTGCCAGTCCTTTTCAAGCTCTTCCAGGAAATAGAAGAAACAGAAACACTCCCAAACAGCTTCTATGAGGCACATATCACCCTGATACCCAAGGCAGGGAGAGACAACACAAAGAAAGAAAACTACAGACCAATATCCCTGATGAACAAAATACTAGCAAACAGAATTCAAAGACACATCAAGAAGATTATACATCATGACCGAGTAGGATTCATCCCGGGAATGCAAGGATGGTTCAACATTCGCAAGTCAATCAACATAATACATCATATCAATAAAAAGAAAAAATAAAAACCATATGATCCTATCAATAGATGCAGAGAAAGCATTTGATAAGATCCAGCACCGGTTCATGATTAAAGCCCTCCAGAATATGGGAATTGAAGGGACTTTCCTCAAGATAGTTACAGCCATCTACCAAAAGCCCACAGCGAGCATCATTCTCAATGGGGGAAAAGTTGAAAGCCTTTCCCCTGAGATCAGGGACAAGACTAGGTTGCCCACTCTCACCCCTTTTATTCAATATAGTACTGGAAGTACTTGCCATAGCAATCAGAGAAGAAAAGGACAAAAAGGGCATCCAGATAGGCAAGGAAGAAGTCAAGCTATCATTATTTGCAGATGACATGATATTATACCTAGAGAACCCTAAACTCTCTACCAAAAAACCCTAGAAACAATAGATGCATATAGTAGAGTGGCAGGATACAAAATCAACACCCAAAAGTCGGTGGCTTTCCTATATACAAATAGCGAAAGAGAAGAAAGGGATATTAAGGAAACAATTCCATTCACAATTGTGCCACAGAAAATCAAATACCTAGGAATCAACCTACCCAAATGTGTAAAGGACCTGTACAAAGAAAACTACAAGACACTGCTCCAAGAGATAAAAGAGGACACAAGGAAATGGAAACATGTTCCCTGCTCATGGATGGGGAGAATCAACATTGTCAAAATGGTAATACTCCCTAGAGCTCTGTACAGATTCAATGCAGTCCCTATAAAGATACCCATGACATTCTTCAAAGAAATTGACCAAATACTCCTGAAATGTGTATGGAACAATAAACCCCCAAGGATAGCTAAAGCAATCCTCGGGAAAAAGAAGATGGGAGGCATCACCTTTCCCAACTTAAAACTGTACTACAAGGCAGTAGTAATTAAAACAGCATGGTATTGGAATAAAAACAGACCTGTGGACCTATGGAATAGAATTGAGTATCCTGACACCCAACCTGAAACATATGATCATTTAATCTTTGATAAAGGTGCAACGAGTCTAAAATGGAGTAAGGAAAGCCTCTTCAACAAGTGGTGTTGGGAAAACTGGGCAGCGATATGTAAAAAAATGAATTTGGACCTGTGTCTAACACCATGCACAAAAATCAGATCAAAATGGATTAGAGATCTGAATATCAGACTTGAATCCATAAAAGTACATTGAAGAAAATATAGGAAAAACCCTCCACGACATTGAAGCTAAAGGCATCTTCAAAGGTGAAACATCACTAACAAAGCAACTAGAAGAAAAGATAAACATATGGGACTACATGAGACTAAAAAGCTTCTGCACCTCAAAAGAAACAGAGACTAAGATACAAAAGCAGTCCACAGAATGGGAAAGAGTATTCACCCAATACCCATCTGATAAGGGGTTAATATCCAGGATATATCAGGCACTGGTAGAACTTTACAAGAAGAAAACAAACAACCCCATCAAAAAATGGGGAGAAGAAATGAACAGAAACTTCAGCAAGGAAGAAATTCGAATGGCAAAAAAACATATGAAAAAATGCTCATCATCACTGGTCATCAGAGAGATGCAAATCAAAACAGCAATGAGATACCACTTTACACCACAGAGACTGGCACATATTCAAAAGAGCAAGAACAGCAAGTGCTGGCGTGGTTGGTGGGAATGCCGGCTGGTACAACCTTTCTGGAAAACATATGGACTTTCCTCCAAAGACTAGAAATTGAACTCCCATTTGACCCAGCATTACCACTCCTGGGAATCTACTCTGGGAAGCCAAAAATACGCCAGCGGAAACACCATCCCTACTTTTATGTTCATAGCAGCATTATTCACAATAGCCAGAATCTGGAAGCAACCAGAGTGCCCGAAAATCGATGACTGGATAAAGAAGCTTTGGTACATCTACACAATGGAATACTATGCAGCTATTAGGAAAAATGAAGTTATAAAATTTGCCTAAAAATGGATGGACATGGAGAAGATTATGTTGAGCGAAATTAGCCAGAAGGAGAGAGACAGACACAGAATGACTGCATTTATCTGCATAACATAAATATTTATGTACATATTAAGATACCAATATCCAAGGTCAAGTGAAACATATATCAGGAGGTCTTGTCAAAGGTGGAAATTATCACAAACGTGTGGGAGTCAGAGGCTAGGTAAGACAGAAAATGGAACAGTGTGCTGACAAGTGTCGAGGTTACTAATGCCAACCTAGAACTGAGCATTAAATAGAGGCAAAAAGATACACATGACAACCCTTTAATGTATGTTCTGTAATCCATAGTCTGGAGGGGAAGGAAAAGAGAGAGAGAAAGCGGAAAGAAATAAAGAACCTGCCATGGAGCAGGGCTGGGGGGCTGGGGAGGGAACCAGGGACGTTGGTGGTGGGAGATGGGCACCGGTGGCGGGATGGGTGCTGGAACACTGTATGACCAAAACCCAAATATGAACTTTTTAATTGTATATCTTTGTAATTGTAAAAATAAAAAATTTAAAAAATTTTAAAAAAACACAGTTTTCTACTACAAACTGAGAAAACTCAAGAATTTACCATTTGTTCCTTCAACCCTTGATGATCAAATCCCTGCCTTTCAGCTTCTATAGAGGATGTATTTCCTTATGAACCAATTAGCAATTTAGAGGACTTTCACATGGACCAGTATTTCCTTCCACTATTTTATCTTTTCCTTCCTAACTATACTAAGACCTTGCTCACCCAGGGATGATGCAGTTAGAAAGATCAGATCTTCAGCAGGTAAGATGCTTGTCTAGCTTGCAGTCAAACCCAGGTTCAAGTCCTGGCACCACATGTGGTCACCTGAGCACCCCACATCCTGAGTATTTTTTTTAATTTTATTTTTAAAATTTTTTATTATAACACCATGAGACATACAATTACAAAGGTGTTCATAACTGGTTCTTGGTAATACAGTATTCAAGCACCCATCCCTCCACCAGTGCCCCATTTCCACCACCAATGTACCCCCCCCCCACCCCCCCCCACCCTTAGGCAGCCTCTATAGCAGGTATCCCTGTTTCCTCTGTTTCTCTCTCTGTCTCTCTCTCTCTCTCTGATTCTGCATCTCTCTCCCTCTTCTTTTTACACATTGTGGCTAGCCCTGCAGATATCTAGATTTGATCACTTAAGTCTCTTTGTGTATATTCAATGGTGAGTTTTAGTCTGCCATTACCATTTCCCACACTTAGTAAAACACTGGTATCTATTTATATCCTATTAATGAACGCTAGTCATTCTATATCTGTCCTTTTCCTTCTGACTACTATCACTCCCAGTCCATGAGGAGTGAAATTAGTCAGTCCTCTGACTACTTCTGACTAATTTGACCCCCACTCCAGTCCATGAGGACCTCCATTTACCACATCTGGACTTCCCCCTCGTCAGAATTCCACTCAGCAGACCAGCCTATCACAGCCCGGCTCGCGCAGCCACAAGTGGCCTCGCAGTTCATCAATAAATGCTGGATTTTGAGATGACTACAAGAGTATGCTACCCGCATGGCAGAGCCTGGCAAAACTACCCATGTCGTATTTGATATGCCAAATACCAGTAACAATTATAGACCTCATTCCCATGACCTGATGGAATGATTTGAGGCTCTTTATGTTCCTAGAGCAACCAGGTGCCCTTGGGCTCTACTTGCATGAGACAGGTCATATGGAGATGTTACTGGTGCCGCGCTTGAGCAAATCGATGATGAACGGGAAGACAGTGATACAATGAATTTCACTCACATGCTGAGTATTTGATGCCAACTCCCCACTAAGTGTTGACAACCGTTACAATAAAGGAATCACTGTATCACTGTCACTGTCTTTCCATTGTTCATCGATTTGCTTCGAGTGGGCACTAGTAACATCTCCATTAGTCCTGTCACAAGCAAGTGCAACCCAAGGGCATCTACTTGCTACAGGGACAGGAGGAGCAATAAAGGAAAGGGGGGAAATAAATAAGGTGAATTTTCTGTTTGTTTTGTGGCGACACCCAGCTATACTGAAGACTTACTACTCCTGGATTTGTGGTCACAATCACTCAGACTGAGCTTGGGAAACTTGTGGTGCCATGAAGCAACCCAGGTTGGCCACATATAAGGCAAGTACCTTAACCACTGTACAGTCCCTGCCCCAATATTTTTTAAAAAAATTAACTCAATAGGCAGAATTTTCATGGGTAATCACATAGTCCCCTATTATTTCTTGGCTAACTAAAGAAAACTTTATGCCAGAGCAATAACTTCTTTCATCATCTGTAGAAATACTACAGAGCAGCCCACAGTTAGGGAGGAGGAGGTGAGTCAGAAAAGACCCTTGTGTGTTTAGAAAGAGAACAAGTGGATTTGGAGGACAATAATTTCATTTCTGGCTTTCACAATCTAGGTCCCTGTTTCTTATTTTTCTTACTGTTGGGTTTCCTTTTGTTTACAGCTCTCTGTCTCCTCCTACTCAGTAGGTGTCAACTTCTTAGCCTAGTGAAATGGCTTGCTAAATCGTTGCTTTTCTCTTTACTTTGTGTACTTCGAATGCTCTTGTGTTGGAGCAACCATCCCTTTGTCGTCCTTTTGTATACACACAGGAAAATGGTTAAGACTATGCATTGGTGAATTAGTGACTCCTGGGCTTCTGCCATATTTTCAAACTAAATACCTCAATTGTCCTTAGATTGATTCCAATTCTTCAAACCCCTCAAAAGGAGGGTCCCAATGTGGGAATGGATGAAACTAGGAAGATAGACTACCCTGGCTTCGATATGGGTCAACTGGTTTCCTGCTCAATGTTCTGCAAGCAAGACCTTAGAGCAAGCTCTGTTCTAACACAAAAATAAAAGAGCATTGTCACAGAACAAGCTCTGTTCTTACCTAAAGATAAATAATGGATTGATAGGACACAGAGGGGATTGGAATGATCAATCTGGTGAGAGGAATGCAGTCTGGGCTGTATGGCATGATCTCCCCAGGAAAGGTCACCCTGATCCCTGATGTAGATAAATGTCTGTCCCCTTATTGTGTTATACAAAAATGAATAGAAATATTATTGAAATAATTGTTTAACAGCCTAAGATGAGGAGAAAACAACTTGCTGCATTCCACACTAGCCCCAGGGATCTGGGACAAAGCCCCCTTACGGTTTTTTGCACCAGGTGGGAAGAAGCCTTTCCTCACCTCTTGGTTTTCAGGATAAAAGAGTTTGTTTTGTTGTTTATCTTTTTTAAAACCCAGCCCCGAGCTTTTGGAAACTATATAAAACTCTGGAAGTTTTTAGTTGGTGGTGTGTGTGGAGTGAGTTTAAGGAGGATGTGGAAAATTAAAAAGTCTTAGAGTTTCTAGAACTGGTGGTCGTGCTTCTTTATCCATTGGCTGGAGGGAATGGCCTCTGATTCCAAACATGGCTAGGGCACTAGATGGATCCAATACTGATGGGGGACCCAAATAGACCCCCTTGTATCTCTTGTCTTCCCCTTGTTCATCGATTTGTTCAACCTCATTCATTGGGAATATGGTCCACTATTGCTGCTACTGTTTTTGGTATATCGAATACACCACGGGTAGCTTGCCAGGCTCTGCCATGGCTCTGGGTGCATCCAGGGGTCCAGTCTTTTTCTATGTCAGATCATTGTCGGGGAACGCCGTGGGGTCCCCGACAGTGTCAGGGCAGAAGTTCTCTTCTACCTCCAAGGGCGGAGAACAGATGAAAACTCACGAGTCCGGTGCAGTTCCAAAAAAGGCTTTTAATAGTACAAAAGCTCTTCCACAGCACTCCAATATAATGAACAAGCTTTAGCTCTGGTCCGAACTTAGACCATACAAAAGAGCCTAAGTCTCCTACCAAAGAGAGAGGATCTCACCTGAGCTGAGTCCTACCCAGAAGAAGGAGCAAAAGGCCAAAGAGCAAAAAGCCAAAAGCAAAAGGGCTAAAAGGCCCAAAGTCAAAAGGTAAAAGTGAAGCGTGAAGGGGCCTCAAGTCAGCCCCTTATATACACCAAAGTAATCCAATCGGGAGGGTCATGTCAACAAAGAACTCTAAACAGAGTGTAGTGCCACACCCTATTGCAGGTATAAACAAAGGTTATGCCAAGGCTACTAATCTACAAGATTATCTCTTATGTAAAACACTGGAGAGAGAGAGGGCTGATATAAAGTAATACATCTTAACTTCATGAGCTTCATGTAATCTAGATGGTACCCACAAGGTCCTTCTTATTATTATCTGCACCAGGGTGATTCTGAGTATCTTGTTCTCCTGTACTGAAAGGGTCACACTCGCCTGCTTAGAGCAAACTAGTATGATCCTTCCTATAGTCTTCCCTATAGTCTCAGCGTAGCCAGGGTGGTAGTCTCCTGGTAAATTCTAACTGTCCCACGCTGGGTGCAGTGGGTATAAAGAGGAGCTGTGCCCAATCTAGAAAACATAGAAGTCTTAGTAGATGTATAAGTCAGAAGTTATTCAATCAAGGTGACTTCTGTAACTGCCACACCCTCTAGCAGTGTTTACATAGAAGAAAGGTCTCATTAGAATGAACCATGGCTTAAATAAGATTAAGCTGGGAGTGGGCAAAACAACAAAAACTCCCAGAATAGCCAAAACTGTCCTCCAACAGATCATCAATCATCCAGGGCCCATGGGGAAGAGCCATGGGTGTAGACAAGTCTGTCTCCCTGTCTGCTACCTGCCAACACAGCAACAGTTTATAATTAATAATCATTTTCCTCACCTCTGAACTCCAGGTTCTGTGAACCCTCTCCACAAATTAGTTACCACAGACTCAAATCTTAGAGCAATTCTTTTTGCAATTCTGCCCTTCAAGTCAGCCTTGTTTTCTATGTTGTGCATTTCCCATTGATACAATCAGAAAACTCAATTTTGTTCAATTATATGTATGTTCTTTTTTAAAAAAAAAACTTAATCACCTTGAGATACTCAGTTACAAAGCTGTACACGATAGGGTTTCAGTCATAGAATGCTCCAACATCATCCCTCCACCAGTGTACAGTTTCCATCACTAAGTCCCTAAGTTTTTCCTTCTGCCACCTCCCCCTGCTTCCAGCCTGTCTCTGTGGCAGGCATTTTCCTTCATTCTCTCATTCTCTCTCTTCTCTCTGTCTCTCTATCCCTCTCTCCCTCTCTTCCCCCTTTTGGGCATTATGGTTTGCAGAACAGACACTGAGAGGTAATCAAGTTTGTTCCTTTACCTACTTTAAGCATGCAGTTCTTATCCAGAGTGATATTTGTCATAGCAGTCCCTTCTCTATACCAACTGAAAGGCATGTCTTAACTTCCTTCAACTCTTAGAATCTGACTCATAATTTAAAGAATAAGGTATGTATGGCATAAGCCTTAGCTAAATTATATATTCAAAAAGATTATGTATAAATGTATTTCTGAGGTAGCAAAGCTGCTTACTAATTCTTCAGAGACCTATATAAAGATGTAATTCTGAAAGCAAGATTAACTTAAAAAATATGTCCAAAAGGGACTTTTTTCTTTAATTTAACCCTTACCAAAGTATCTTTCACAGAAAATAAATTCCATAAGCTGTTATGTTAAGAAAAAAAATGGAAGGGGTGTTTCTCAACTTGAGAAACAGAAAATTCTTCTAAACCTCTTTTGGAGGTTACTATTGTGTATTAAAATTGGTATTGGGAAAGTAAAAGAGATAGAAATTATATCAACTATTCTTTTTAGACTATGATGCACTGAAAATAGAAGTTAATTCCATACATAAACAGAGAATCAAATCAAATATCTGGAAACTAAACAGTTCACTGTTCAATAATCAGTGGGTCATAAAGCAAATCAAGAGATTACTGGAAAAAATGAAAATAATGAAGGGGCCAGAGCAACAGCACAGTGGGTAGGGTGTTTGCCTTGTACATGGTCAAGGCAGGTTCGATCCTCGGCATCCCATATGGTCCCCCAGTCACCACCAGGAGTGATTCCTGAGCGAAGAGCCAGGAATAACCTCTGAACATCACTGGATGTGACTCAAGAAGCACACAAAAAAAATGAAAATGAAGACACAAACTACAAGAACTTGTGGGACACAACTAAAGCAGTATTAAGAGAAAAGTATATAGCTTTGAAAACATTCATTAGGAAGGAAGAAAAGGCCCACATAAATAATTTGACTTCACAGCTTAAGATCTTAGAAAACGACCAACAAAAGTAGTCCAACACAGGAAGGAAGAAGGAAATAATAAAACTTAGAGCAGAAGTCAAAGAGCTGGAATCTAAAAAACCAATCCAAAAGATCAATGAAACCAGGAGCCGGGTCTTTGAAAAATAAAAAAGATTGACAAACCACTTGCAAGACTCACAAAGAAAGAGAGAAATAGAACCAAATCAGAAATGAAAAGGGGAACATCACAATTGAAACCAGAGAAATTCAAAAGATCACAGCAATTACTTTGAGAGTCTGTATGCCACAAAACAAGAGAACCTAGAGGAAATGGACAGATTCCTGGACTCTTATAATCTCACAAGGCTGAACCAAGAAGACTTGGAATACCTGAACAAGCTTATCACTGTCAAGGAATCAACTAATGAATGAAAAAAAAGTGTTTCTAATGATTCTGTTCACAGGATAATAAATTGGAATGCAGTAAATGTGCGCTACAACGATCAATACTTTGAGATTCCTAAAACGGTGCTCACTACAAAAAATTTAATAATTTTCAAAAAGACTTTCTTTATGTTTCCTTTCACAAGGTGTTCGAGTTTCTTCATGTTCTTGGATTCCTGCCAAAGCCCTAAAATCTCTATTTGTGATTAATCTCGAAAAGTGTTTTTGTCTTACCTAAAATTAAGTTACAGGCATGGTTACTGGTGCCAGTGTTCCCTTGCTGAAGATGCCTTTTGAAATGCCTGTACCACTGTTCCAGACGCCTATTCCAGTGCTTGAGACATTTGTTCCAGTGTTCCTGAAATCTGATTCTATCAGTGTTCCTGATAATTCATCGAACTCCTGATGATTGCTCTCCTGAGACTTATTCCGGTTTCACCGATGTTGCTGTTCCAGAATCAGTTCTTCAGACTGTTCCAGACATGTGACTTCATATAAGACATGGGAAATTGACTCTCACTAATTTAGGACAATATAGGCTGCAGTCAGTTATGACTAAACAGCCAGAGACATTTTATTATGAACTTAACTCTTGGTTCAAAAATTAATTAGGACATTGGGACAACATATGATATTACCTTGTGATTGGAATTGTTCCTTTTCTGTATCACTCCTCTGTATGTATTATTTAGAATGCTTGTTTTTTTTATATATTTGTAAACAAAAAAGGGAGAGTTGTTGGATGACAGGTTTAGCTAGCGGGAGATTTGCTGTTTTACCCACTCACAGCTTAATCTACTTACATGTTATTAAGCCAAAGTTCATTCTAATGAAATCTCTCTTCTATGTAAACACTGATAGAGGGTGTGACAGTTACAGAAGTCACCTTGACTCTGAATAACTTCTGAGTTGTACGTCTACTAAGACTTCTACGTTATCTAGATTGGGCACAGCTCCTCTTTATACCCACTGCACTCAGCGTGGGACAGTTTGATTTACCAGGAGACTGCCACCCTGGCTACATTGAGACTATCTTTAAGATTATAGGAAGGATCATACTAGTTTGCCCTCATGCAGGTGAGTGTGACCCTTTCAGTATACAGAGAACAAGATACTCAGAATCACCCTGGTGCAGATAATAAATAAGAAGGACCTTGTGGGTACCATCTAGATTACATGAAACCCATGAAATTAGGAAGTATTACTCTTAATTCATCAATAAACACTCGAGGTTAGAGGTGACTACAAGAGTATCCCACCCGCACGGCAGAGCCTGGCAAGCTACCAGGTTGTATTTGCTATGCCAAATACCAGTACCAATTATAGACTTCATTCCCATGACCTGATGGAATGGTTTGAGGCTCTTTATGTTCCTGGAGCAAGCTGATGCCCTTGGGCTACACTAGCATGTGACAGGACGTATGGAGATGTTACTGGTGCCCGCTCGAGCAAATGATGATCAACAGGAAGACAAGTGATACAAGTGATACACTATATCACCCCCCCATCTCTCTCCTGTGTTTTACATAAGAGATAATCTCTGAAGAAGGGATTAGTCTTTGGCTAATGCTTTGTTTATACCTATAATAGGGTGTGGCACCACCCTTCTACAAGCTGTTTAGGGCTCTTTGTTGATGGGACACTCCCTGTCAACACTTAGGATTACTTTGGTGTATTTAAGGGACTGAGGCCCCTTATAGGGTTATCGCCAGGCCCCTTCTCCTTTTCCCCTTTTTTGGGTAGGATTCCTCTTGGGTGAGAGCCTCTCTCTCTTTGGTGGGCGACTTGGTCTCTCTTGTATGGTGTAAGTCCTGAGCTAGAGTTCTTTCATTATATTGGATTGTGGTGGTAGAGCTTTTGTACTATTAAAAGCCTTTGTGGGGGGGCCAGAGCAATAGCCCAGCGGGTAGGGCGTTTGCCTTGCACGCGGCCGGCTTGTGCCGGCCCGGGGTTCGATTCCCGGCACCCATATGGTCCCCCGAGTACCGCCAGGAGTAATTCCTGAGTGCAGAGCCAGGAGTAACCCCTGAGCATCGCCGGGTGTGACCCAAAAAAGCAAAAAAAAAAAAAAAAAAAAAAAAAAAGCCTTTGTGGAACTGCACCGACTCGTGAGTTTTCATTCGTTCCCCGCGGCCTCGGAGGTAGAAGAGAACTTCAGTCCTGACACTGTTGGGGATCCCAGAGGCTCCCCGACATCTGGCATCCCTGGGTGGGCATCCCCACATCTGGAGATCCCACTGAGACATTGATGAACTTTCTCTGAAGCTGGGAGCACAATCTAAACTGTGAGTTAAAATGGGTTACCTCTCGGAAGTTTTTTCTTTGTTCTAGCTTCACCTGATTTTTCAGGTGCTAGTAGTAGTTGTGGTTTTTGTAACTCCCACTTGTCTTTTAGCGAGTCATGAAATTAAATCTAGCAAACGGATTTTAAAACTTGATGAGAACCTAGCAGAAAAAAAAAAGAGACATCCAGAGGAGGCAGACTCTCAAACTGAAAATCTGCCCGAGTTAATACCTCCGAAGGCGAAGATGTCCCTCTAACGGAAAGGGATGCTCAATTTGAGGGTTTCCCCAGAGCTCTTACAAGCTCTGATGAGGACGAAGGGAGGAACGGAATTCCCCGAGTCCATCCAGTCCTCAAAAGCCTTATTGTTCCTCCTGTTCTCAGTTTAATACTAGTCAAGAAGCAAAGCTCTGGGAGCTTCGCAACATTCCTCATGACCACTCTTTATTTTGGCCTTTTCTGGTGCTACGTATTGTGATTTTCATAATTGTTAAACTGCACCTCTTCCAACGGGATCTAAGTGCCAGGTTTGGTGAGCACACTGTAAAATTTAAAGTAGAGACTTTCCTGGGCCTTTGGTTTAAGGAAATAAAAGGACAGATTTCTTGGTGAAATCTTTATTTAATTCAGCTTGAAAATAAACCTGTCATCCAACAGTGCCACACCTCTGGTTCAGATCTAAGCAAATAATAATGCCAGGATCTAGCTTCTTCCTAGAGTCTTTGACATAAGAGATTACATCTTATGATAAAGCACTGGAGAGAGAGGGGACTGGTATAAAGAAATACATTTTAATGGATATATATTCATGGGGAGAATCACATCATAATTTCAGGCCATGGACTTCATGAAATCTAGATGGTACCCACAAAGGTCCTTCCTATTTCTACTCTTCACCAGGGCCATTCTGAGTGTCCTGCCCTATGTTTACTGAAAGGGTCATGCTCACTTGCTTGAGGACAAATTAGCGTGATCCCTCCTTTGATCTTGGCAGAGCTGATAAGTGGTAGTCTCAACATAGCAGGGTGGTGGCCTCCTGGTCATTCTAATTGCTGCATGCTTGGATCAGTGGGTGTTAAGAGGAATTGTGCCCAATCTAGATAGCATTGAATTCATAGCAGATATTATAATGATGTTCCAAAAGCTATTAATTCAGAGTCAAAATGACTCCTGTAACTGCCACAACTTCCATCACGGTTTACACAAAAAAGAGATCTCTTTAGCATGAACCCTGGCCTAAAGACATGTAAATAGATTAAACTGTAAGTATCTTAAATAGCAAAGATCCAAAGCTAGCTAGGCCCTGTCATCCAACAATATATTTCATAAGAAGTATTGTAAAGATTGAATACAAGGTAGAGTGTGGTGTTAGGCGAGAAAACAGCAAGAGGCTGGTTCAGTGAGCCACAGGGTCTCCATGATGCTGGATGCTGTGGAAAGTTACCAAGGGTACGTCATCACCCCCTTTCTGGCCTTGGAAAGAATATCTGGCCAGGCTCATCCCCCAGCCTTGAAAAGTAATAGTTTTACTGCCCCTCGTGTTATCTAGAAACCACTGGGGGTGTAGGCAGGGCATACTGACATTTAGAACATCCCAGGACATATCAATACAGCCCATTTGTTCAACTTAAGTGATGTCTTTCTTTGAATCTTGTTCTTCTTTGAATTTAAGTTCGCAGGGTTATGACACAAATAGTGGCTATATAATCTAAAGCTTCCCCTTACTCGAAGTCTTGCTCAGTCTGCGTGCCTAAAGCTTGATCCCAGCTAGCCAGTTTAATAAACTCTGCTTGTGTTTTGCATTACTGACTAGATTATTTGTGATTCCTAAGGACTTACGACTCCAGACCCTAACAGTGGTTGGCACGCTCCATGGAACTATTGGTGTAGTTGCAGGGTATACATTGCCTAGTTGCTCCACTCTCCTGGATGAGAAGATTTAACTCCAACATCTATTTTCCACTGACCACAAAAATAATTTGGTTATCTCAGTTCTCACACTCATAAGGAGCTTAAAATAGGAACCCTCTGGTGGTTGCTAGAAAGACATTATCTACAAAAACGCTGATTATTTCCAGACTGTTTTGACATCTTAGTGATTAAAATCTCTCAGAACTACTTCATTCTTTTGCTCTGAGTGTATTCCTGAGAGGGACACTTCTAATAACATATTTGCTTAGTTCACTTCACACTTGTATTACTTGTCTTCCCACTGTTCATTGATTTGCTAGAGTAGGCACCAGTAACATCTCCATATGTCCTACTGTGAGCTAGTGTAGCCCAAGGGCATCTGCTCGCTCCAGGAACACAAAAAGCCTCAAACCATTCATTCAGGTCATGGGAATGAGATCTGGTTTTTGGCATATCAAATACAACACAGGTAGCTTGCCAGGCTCTCCCATGTGGGTGGTGGTACACTATCAGTAGTAGGCTCCTATCTCATGCATTTACTATTGAACTGCAATGGAGAGAGATCAGCTTTTCTCTTGGGTGGAGCTCTGAGGAGCAGAAGATGTTGAGAACTACTGCCCTTATGGTGCGGGGTTCCTCTGGCTTCTTGCTAGGCTCTACTGGATGATGGGCCAGGGCAAGAACCCGCCTAGAACTGTATACAGTGAATAAATGTGGAAGATCCTGGGAAGGACTTGGTCGTACTTCCATTATAGTCTAAGACTGTCATGCGGCCACAAAGCGGCCATGTGCCAGCGTAGCTGTAATTCTGGAGTGTGTCTCTTCTGGAGTTGCTGGCTGTAGTGGCTGGGAGCTCACAGACATGCCCACTGACATGGAGGTGGAGGGAAGGGAGAAGGAGTCCAAATCCCCACTCCAAGTCCAGTCAGCATGGCCCCCTGCATGTGTGAGCGAATACTAGAAGCTTTGTTGGACTAGGCCAGGGCCTGGCCGAGCCATTTATCACCCTCCAGCACTCCATGGGCTGCTTCTACATGGGGCCGTGAAAGCTTAGTTCACTATCATTATCTTCCCGTTAATCATCTATTTGCTAGAGTGGGCACCAGTAATATCTCCATATGTCCTGTCTCATGCTAGTATAACCCAAAGGCATCCTCTTGCTCCAGGAACATAAAGAGCCTCAAACAATATTTAGGTCTGGGAATGACCTAATATAAATGTTACTGGTATTTGGCATATCAAATACTACATGAGCAGCTTGCCATGCGTGGTGGCATATTGTTGTAGTCACCTCTAAATAAAGCATTTATTGTGAAAGCTTAGTTGTTTTGCTAACATAATAATTTGGATCATGAAATAGAAGAATCCAATAATGGAGAAGTAGAATTCCCCATTATAAGTGAACAAATTAAAATTCTGGGTAAAACAAATAGTCCCCTGTGATTACAATATGCGTAAGTTGTTCCTTGAGTCCCAGAAGTGGACTGAAAAGATAAATTGTTATAAGCAGAGCTGAGTGCTACTCTATTTTGGGACTGTCCCTCAAACGTGACCATAATAAAAACAGTTTTCTCTTTTGACCTGTGTCAACAGAAAATCTAAGATTTTAGTTCCAACTACGTAAGTTTGTAACATAATGAGGAAAACACACTTTGAGCCAAAGACAGAGGTCACAGTTGCAAATATAGCTCAGGCAATAGTTACATGGAGGCTGAAAGTTTGTAAATCTGAGTCAGGGAATTACAGTAAAGCAGGATGAGAAGCCTAGAGCTAGTGCCTCAATCTTAGATCATTAAAGATTCTGGTTGTCAGGGCCAAGAAGGAAGAATCAAATACCAGGCAGTGTTTACAAACCAAGTCCATGAAACCCACGTAAAGTTCAATTCTCTATCACAATGATGTTTCAATTCTGAACCAGGGTCAACGAAGTCTAGGGGCAAGAAAACACAGCAAGTAAAAAGATCAGTCAGAAATTTCCATGTTAAGGATGAAGGCAGGTAAACAGGGAAGTGCCCCATGGCAATGAATAAAACTACTAGCGTTAAGGCTGTCCAGACCCAGAAATGGATACAGAAATCAAGACCTGATAAGACCATCACCAACAACAGACCCTGAGAAGACTAGATTAACCCTCTCTGTCCAGCTCTTGATCCAATTAACCCTCAATAGTCCAGTTCACAGAAGACATCAAAGCATTCCAGGCTAAGAAGATTAAAACCCCTGTAAAAGCCATCTTGAACAAAGGAAGGGTGCATATGCTGCCCGAGCCCATGTACTGCTTGAGCCTACATGTCTTAGCATGTGTTGCCTGCATCTCCCCTCTTGAGATGTGTACTCTCTCTCTTTCTCTCTCTCTCTCTCACTCTCTCTCCTTCCCTTTCCTAAAAACCTCCTTAATAAAATCTGTTTCACTTCACTGCTCGTCTACTCCTGAAAATTATTTTTCTGCAACGAAGACAAAGAACCTTGAAAAACCCTGGGTAAGGCCTAGGACTGGTTTTCCTTTCCTGCAGAGAGCAATTCCTTGCCCCAGCCTGCGTCCATGGCTCCCTGAGAAATCTCGGGTGGTGGGTTGCAATTCCTTTGCCTAGAGATCAAGTGGACATCAGGTGTGGCTTGACGGCCACTTTGGACTGGTAGGGCTCTGGCCCAAGCTGTGCAGGAGCTTATCGCAGTCTTTATCAGTCTCAAACTTCGCAGTGGATTCCGGGGCACAGAGTTGGATCAGGACAAAGTGACCATCGTCTGTCTCCCTCGCTGCCTTACATAAACCACTAGTTGGGGACCACCTACATCATTAAAATGGCATAATAAATGGCCTTTTTACTAACGGCAAAAAAAGGGCAGTGACCAATCCATAGATTAGAGAGAAGTACTTTAATCATAAGACCTTGCCTTTGGAATCAGGAATCTGATAAAGTCTTAGGAAATGTTTTTATCTAACTAACTAGGGAACGCTTTTATCTGAAAAAAGAAAACAGAAATAAACTTACAAGAAATCAAGTCCTTAAACATTTTGACCGTGAAGATCACCAGTTCTCTAACCTTAAGATCAATAGGGCTAGTGAGTCACAGTGAAGAAAATGGCAATCTGAGAAGGGTGGGACCCAGAGTAGGGACACAATCAACTATGTAGGTGCTGGGGAACTCCTTCTGCCATGGACACAGCCTGAGCACTATCAAAGGAAAGCAGCAATTAAACTACCAGCTGCTGGGACACTGTGCAAAACTGCTAAACAGCTGATAGTCTTCTACAGAATAAGGGTTGGTGTCACTTGCATATTCTTTATAAGGAATTGAACATAGAATATTGTACAGAGCATCTGGGAGAGAGGGGGTAGAGGCCTCTGACTGTTAGCATGGAAGGACCATTAGACCTGTCTTGCCACAGTTCCTTGGATTTCTACTAAATAATAAAAGTTTTGAATCATCTGGCTGTAAGGTTTCCTCAGAACCAAAGAAGGCCATCTGATGAAATATCGATATTCCCAGAATCAAAGATCTCCCTACTGCTTCCAGCACCAAAGACAGGGCTTATGGCTCATCCCAAGTTTGGGAGCCCCCAGGCTATATCCATGCTTAATGGTCTCTACTCTCACTGGTCTTTCTCACACAAGGCAATTTAATATCCCACTTAGTCTCTCCCAGGGTGGGACTCTACCTCAGTCTTGCCAGGGGCCATAGGGTCCACCCAGGAAGGCACCCAATAAACTTCTATTTCTATACTTTGCTCTCCCTCTGCCTGTGCCAGGTGAGAAGGCATACCATCTCTGGGCCTTATAGCTCTCAATTCCCAGTACTCTTGACTGTTTGATTGAATTAGTCAGTTTCTACTCCTCACTTTGGCACACAAAGCTTTGGTCAAACCTTCCAAGGCCTTAAGGGACTGGAGTGATAGTATAGCAAATAAAGACCTGCTCTGCATCTAGCTTACCTGAGTTTAATCCCAGCAAGCCATATGATCCCACAGCCTCACCAGGAGTGATCCCTGAGCACAGAGCCAGGAGTAAGCCAGAGGTGCCCCCAAAAAATGAACAAACCAAACAAAACAAACAAAAAAATGTCACACAAGCCTAAGAACTCTGAGAAATCATTTTTCCTTTGTTGGTCTCCCTCCACCCCAAGCCACAGATGCTCATGTTTCTGTTAGGGTCCAGAGTCGCAAGGCCTTAGGAATCACAAAGAATCCAGTCAGTAATGCAAAACACAAGCAGAGTTTATTAAGCCAGCTAGCTGGGGTCAGACTTTAGGCACACAGGCTGAGCAAGAACACGAGTAAGGGGAACTTTAGATTATTTAGCCACTGTTTGCGTTATAACCTCACAAACTTAAAATCAAAGAACATGATTCAAAGAAAGACATCACTTAAGTTGAATAAACAGGTTGTATTGATATGTCCTGGGATGTTCTAAATGTCAGTATGCCCTGCCTGCACCCCAGTGGTTTCTAGATAACATGAGGGATAGTGAAACTGTTACTTTTCAAGGCTGTGGGGATGAGCCTGGCCAGATATTCTTTCCAAGGCCCAATGGGGGATGATGACTTGCCCTTGGTAACTTTCCACAGCATCCAGCATCATGGAGGCCCTGTGGCTCATTGAACCAGCCTTTTGCTGTTTTCTCGCCTAACATTTCCAACAGAGCTGCTGCACTGTATTTACTGTGACAGGCAGACTGTAAAAGCTCCTGATACATATTAACTCAGTTAATCCTAGATACCCTGAAAGTATCATTTTATAGATGAGGAAAAGCAAAGTGCAGAGCACGAAAGCTTTGCAGATATCAGTTAGGTGTGGGAAGGGACCTGGAATCTTTTATTCTGGTAATTCCTCTCCTCTCTTTGAGCCGCAAGTCCAGACCCTGTGTAATCTGAAGAAAACGTTAAAAAAAAGCCTGGGAACTCCAGGAATTCCAGTCTTTAACGAGGTGGTAAGGTTGGAGTTAGATGTTTAACTGAGTGAAGGCTTTGAGGTATAGGTGTGTCTGCTGGGCCTTCCAGAAAAACAGCAGGTAGGAGGAGGGTGCCACAGACACACTGTGCAATCCATGTTCCTCGCAGCTGGCTTCCCTGGGTGGGCCCATACCACTCGATTCTTCACATCCACCTTCCCATATAGTCCCCTGGGCATCACCAGAAGTAACTCCTGAGTGCAGAGCTTGGAGTAACCCCTGAGCATCATCGGGTATGACTCACAAATAAGCAAAAAACTATTTTGCTTTCTACTCATCTCCTTAAAAAAACTGATATTTCCCATGAACCCCCCACACACACACATTATCATTTCAAGAGCATTTTCAAATAAAATCTTGCAGTATAAGATAGACTCTTCTTATAGTTACTGTTAGGGTTTTAGTTAGAAAAAAAATGTTCAGTGGACTGAGGCCACTCTTGGTGACACTCTGCAAGTAGGCCAGATGGTTAAGTGCTTGGGCCCAGAGATGCCAGCAATGCAATGCTAGGTTGTTCTGGCAGGGCTGGGCACCATGTGGAAGCAGGGATAGAACTATGTATGGGTCTCACACACCAGACATATACTCCAGCACTTTGAGCTATTTTTTCAGACCTCTTGCAATAGAGGATCTTATCCACCTTATCTCCTCTTTCCTTTTTCTCATACTGATGTCTAACCACCATATCACTGTGAGTTTGAAGTTCCCCTTCAAGCTTCAGTCTTCATCAGTAGAATCTCTGCCTAAACAACCCATCCTACAATGCACAATTCCTCTACTGTAATGTTTTGAGTTTTAGCTAAGGATCTGAGAACATAACTTGAATTTCAGCTTCATGATCTACTGTATACCATGGAAAGAAAAATGGGACATTCTTTTTGATAGTTTATGTAAACACTCAACATAATGGAGCCAGATCTGCCATTAGCAAGTCTGGGGAATCTTGGGTCTCAATTTTCTTATCTGTAAATAGAATGATTGATGGGTAGTGTATCATAGAGCAGAAGTTTCCAAATGTATTTGGCTTACCCTTCCTCCCACTTCAGAAAAAATATATATTCAGGGGCCCTGGAAATCTACCTTCTTTAAGTGAACAAACAGAAACATCCCCTGATTCACTGAGGAACAATCAGAAAATTGTTGTAGCAGCTTGCATTGCTATAGTATACTCTTTAATAGGAGATACTGCCAACTTTGGGAAACATTGTCAGAGAGGAAATATTGTCAGAGAGAGAGAGAGAGAGGCTGTATGCCAATGCATACAGCATTGGAAAAATCATTAAAATTTATTTGATTAAACCTCAAGTTTGGGGTTTATAGAAATGATTCAAGATGCAAAAAAGACTTCAGACCATTAGTGAACAATATAAAAAAACAGACTGAGAGATAAAAAGTGGTGAAGAGACCAGAGAAACAGTAGAGTGACTAAGGCACTTATCAAGCAGAGAATCTACCTGGATTCTATCTCAGGCACCACTGTTAGGAGTAATCTCTGAGCACTAAGCCAGGAATAAGCCTTGACTACAGCCAATGTGGCCCCTCCAAAAGAAAGAAAGAAAGGAAGGAAGGAAGGAAGAAAGAAAGGAAGGAAGGAAGGAAGGAAGGAAGGAAGGAAGGAAGAAAGAAAGAAAGAAAGAAAGAAAGAAAGAAAAGAAAGAAAGAAAGAAAGAAAGAAAAAAGAAAGAAAGAAAGAAAGAAAGAAAGAAAGAAAGAAAGAAAGAAAGAAAGAAAGAAAGAGAGAGAGAAAGAGAGAGAGAAAGAGAGAAAGAGGGGAGAGAGAAAGAAAGAAAGAAAGAGAGAAAGAAAGAGAGAAAGAAAGAAAGAAAGAAAGAAAGAAAGAAAGAAAGAAAGAAAGAAAGAAAGAAAGAAAGAAAGAAAGAAAGAAAGAAAGAAAGAAAGAAAGAAAGAAAGAAAGAAAGAAAGAAAGAAAGAAAGAAAGAAAGAAAGAAAGAAAGAAAGAGAGAGAAAGAAAGAAAAAGAGAGAAAGGAAGGAAGGAAGCAAGCAAGCAAGGGAGCAAGCAAGAAAGCAAGAAAGCAAGAAAGGAAGGAAGGAAGGAAGGAAGGAAGGAAGGAAGGAAGGAAGGAAGGAAGGAAGGAAGGAAGGAAGGAAGGAAGGAAGGAAGGAAGGAAGGAAGGAAGGAAGGAAGGAAGGAAGGAAGGAAGGAAGGAAGGAAGGAAGGAAGGAAGAAGGAAGGAAGGAAGGAAGGAAGGAAGGAAGGAAGAGAATGATTATCTACTGCATGGAAGAAGTAGCAGTAAACCAGCTCAAGTACAACTGGTCTTCAGTAGGAAGCTTTTAGTAGAAGGTGGGTGGGAGAGAAAGGGACACTTGGGAAGGAAGGAGGTAAGCTACAAGGTGGAGAGAAGCAATACTCTGGCAGAAGGTGAAGAATGTCATGTGCAATAACAGTTCTGTAAGCCACAATGCACAAAATAAAATGAAAAAAATAAACAAATAAAAAGGGCATCTCTAAATTTTTACTGGGTTCATTCACCCCTAGCTCTAGGACCTTAATCTTCCTGTGCTTCAGTTTGCTTGTCCAATGGAGGTAAAATAGCAATAATAATAGTCCTTATTCCTCAGTCCTATTGTGAAGATTAAATTAATGCAGAGCAACCAGTGTTTGCATGAACGTGGGAAAAGAGGACCCTCAGTTATTGCTGATAGGAATGACAAGTGATTCAACCTCCTCAGGATACAATTCTCAAAAACACTAAGAATTGAATTTCCATAAAGTTGGAATTTAATCCAGCAATTCCAATTTTGGGAATTTACCCAAGTGCCCAAAACTTTACTTAGAAAAGACATATATTGTATGTCTTTTTGGCTTGTATATTGGTTGGACACAATTCGTGATAGCCAAAATATGGAAATAATTCCAAGTGTTTAAGAACAGATAATCAGATAAAGAAACTATGATAAATGATAAATATACACAGTGAAATAATATACACAGTGAAATGCTACTCATCTATAAGAAAATATAAAATCATGCAATGTGCCTCTATATGGATGAAACTGGAGAGTATTATGCTGAGTGAAGTTAATCAGAGAGAGGGACAGATACAAATTGATCTCTCTAATGCATGCGATATAAAGACAAAAAAGTAAGGGAGCAACAAACAGCCAAAAGCAACAGAACTGAGATCTATCCACAGAACAGAGCTCATTGTGGTGGAGAGTGTTTGAGTGTGGCGGAGAGAGAATCCTGAGTTAACAGAGCAGAGCAGCAGACTGATGGGGGGGTGTGCTGTTGGCACATTGTAAGCCAAAGCCCTATCACTAATATTATTGTAAATCACAGTGACAAAACTAAAATAAAATGAGTCTACATGTTGTCCCTCAGAGTCATGTCCCGCAGAGACACCAGAGTACAGACTCTATGGCTCCAACACTAGCCAAAGCAAGGAAATTAAATATACTGAACCCCAAGACTGCAAGTTCAGCCAGTGTGTGAGACCATCTTTAAAAAATGCTTGAAACAAAGCTTCCTATACCTGTTTTGACTCCTAGAAATAGTCTTGCATTTTCAGAATTTTTCCAAAGGGTTAAAGTGCATTGAATGTTCAGAGATAAACTAGAAATACAGCTGAAACGATCAAGATTTAATGTTTTGAATGAGGAACTGATCTGATCTCTAAGCTTCTAGAGTAAATGAGGAAGGAGAGGCAAAGGGATGAACAAAACAAATCCCTGTTTCCATCGAGTCAGCACCTTGGAATATGCTGCTTTCTCCACTGCATCACCCACAAAGTGCCCTAAAGTGCTACTGCTCCTTTGCCTTCTGAAAGCCATTTCCGTTTCCACACCTCATAGCCTCAGCCTATTAAAATGGGTGCTGGCAGAGAGTAAAGCAAAGGACATTACATAGATTTATGGCTCTGGAAGCATCTGAGGTGAAAATTCTCCATTTTATTTCTGTTGTGATTGTCTTTTAATAACTCTGGGGTACAGGGACTTCTCAGATTGGTCCCAGAGTCCCTCACCAGCCACTGAGGGATGACTAAGTTTTTCCTTTTGGCCACAATGTTTTATTTTCTTCATTTGTTCTCTGCTTAGAATTCAACTTTACTTTTTTGGTTTTGTTTTGTTTGTTTGTTTTGTTTGCTTGTGAGGGATCAAATAAAAGGGCCTTATATATGCAAAGCACATCCCTCCCTTACTATTAAACTCCTAAAGCCTCCCCATTTGGAAGATGGCAAGGCTCGTGAGGACCAAGATCCCAACCAAACTGTAGCAGACTCATCTGGGATTTCAGCAGAAAGGAAATTTGATGAGTTTCTTAGAGAATTTCCATGAGTTCATAGACTAGTGAGGAGCCCCTGAGGTATTTAGCCTTTGAATTGGCCTGTGTTCTGTCAAGACCTGAACGACTCTTTGAGGAAGAGGTTGGGAATGTTTTCACAAGTCATTGTCACAACTAGCACAGAAGCTTTGCAGATTAAGCAAGCTGAGCTGCTTCTCTCTTGGAATGGCCCATCTCATGGAATTCTAGATGGGCCTTCTCCATATATCCTCAGACTTCTCATATCTACAGGGCCTTCTCTTCTTCCCTTCTTGTACACACACACACCTCACACACACACACCACATCTTCTTTGAAACTTCTCCTTGAAAGACTAAAGATGCAGGAAGAAGTTTCCATGCCAATCCTCTGCTCTTCTTACATGCCCTTGCAACTTGGATGTTCTTTGCCTCCAATTCACTGCTCAGAATGTCATCACTTTTTCTGTCAAAGTAGCACCATACTGCCATCAAATCATAATCCAATAAGAGAAAACTTCCTTTGAATTAATTGGCAAAGATTATACCATTTCCCATGGCTAATATTAAAATATTAGTAACAGATAATCATAAGTTGTTAACTAATGTCCATGATTCACCAATAATTTTATTCTTAACAAGAAGTGACTTTAACCAATGCTCACTGTACTATGTTTGTTAGGTTTTTATTTTTCAGACTTGGCCTTGGAGAACTGGCCTACCTCAGGTACCTGGTGTGCAAGACAAATTAGAAAAGTAGGAGGGGACGGGTGCTGGAACACTGTATGGCCAAAACCCAAATATGAACATCTTTGTAATTGTATATCTCATGGTGGTATAATAAAAATACTTTAAAAAAAAAAGAAAGAAAAGTAGGAGAGGTCTATGAGTCTGGAAAATACACAAGATACTAAAAATACCCAAGAGACTTTGCAGAGTACTTTGTATCACTTTGCTTCCCATTGCTCATCAATTTGCTCCGAATGAGCGCCAGTAACTCTCCAATCGTTGGGAATGAGGTCCATTATAGTTACTGTTTTTGGCATATCGAATACACCATGGGTAGCTTGCCAGACTCTGTAGCCTCTAGCAAGAATAGGCCTGGCAAGTTACTCAAAAAAAAAAGACCATTTTTTCATATAGCCTCTAAAATGTAGCGGGCCATTCCCAACAACTCCACACACATAGTAGACCAGTTTGTTTAATTACAGGTCCTTTGTGGTGCTGGTCTTATGGGAAAAGCAATGTTTTTCAACAGTCTACAGGCAAATCATTGAGTTTTTCCAGTGCCCAATAATTCCAATTTTCCAGGTCGCAACTACCTTTGTCAGATGCAGCATCCTCCCCTGCAGAGCTCAGTGTGCTGAACTCCACTGTGCATCCAGGCTGCCTTAGAACCATTTTGCATTATGAGTGCAGCGCTGCTCTCCACGACACACTGACTCCTTGTGCTCTGTGAAAGAACATTTATACCCAGCAGTTTTTGCACATGATTCTTCAGTAAACTTTAGAGCTCCAGGAGAGAACTCCCCAAGCATTCAACTCCAGTATCGCCTCTCACCCTCCATTTTCTCAGCTCAGGACGAAGTCTCCCAGTCTCCATCAAGTACCCACCTATGCCCTTGCAGAGTACTCTGCAAAAAAAAAGTCATTTTCCTTCTATATCAGGTGTTGTTGAGATGAGTGAACCTCACATGACCACCCGATGGGAGTCAAGAGGGTGTAATGAAAGAAAGCATGTGTTTTGGTGTTAAAAAGGGATCAGTTCTGAGAACTCTGCTCTTTCTCACTCTTATTACCACCACTGCCCCCACCATTACCTCTTCAAAATCTCTCAGAAACAGGGATAGAGAAAGAGATAAAGAACCTGCCATAGAGGCAGGCTGGGGGAGGGAGGAAGGAATTAGGGACATTGGTGGTAGGAAATGAGCACTGGTGGAGGGATGGGTTTTGGAACACTGTATGACCGTGGACCCAAATATGAACATCTTTGTAATTGTATATCTCATGGTGGTATAATAAAAATATTAAATTTATAAAATCTCTCAGCAACAGATGAGATAGAACAGGAAGAAAATGGATATGATGGCATTAGCTTGGTGCCAGACCTTGGTGCTAGACCCTGATTCAGTAATTTTTAGTCACTAATGATTAACAATATCTATAACATTATATACAAAAACTCACAGGGAATTAAATAGAAGATTTCATTGTGGTCAAGTAAAAGGAATTTAGAATAGTGTCTGGAGACTCAGAGAGGTCACATCTGGAACAGAGTCTACCAGGACATATACACTTCTATTTAATTTATTTTACATATTTTATTACACAAGTAATGCATGTTTGTGATTTTCTTTTAAAAGTAAAATATAAATGGCCAGACATATGACTCTGTGGTAGAGCACACACCTCATGAGCATGAGGCTCTGGAATCATCTCTGTTACACACACCCCAAAAAAGACAAAAGTAATGTAAGTAGAAATGAATTAAAACTTGGTAACCTTTTTGTATACACATCTTTTCGTTATCTTCAAATACATATAGTTCAGCAATAAATAATGCATATTCTAGAGCAGTTTTATAGTCTGCTTTTTCCTTATCACTATATCATTTTTCTATGACAGTTAATAAATATCAAAGTTATTATTTAGGCAACAAAAAGAGTACTCAATCATGTATATAATGTAACACAATTTGTTAACAAACTGCAAATTGGGTGGAGGGTGGGGTCCAGGAAACAAACCCCGGTCTAGTGCAGAGCATTTCTCATACAAGCAAAGCATGTACCCTTTCTCTCTCATGCGCCATAAGCCTCTCCCTGACACATTTTACAACTCACTGTTCAGGTTGTTAGAAAGGAGCATGTGTCCTGGGTTCAACTAGATAGGTCAATTCTTGGGAAAGGGTCTGTGTGTTCTGGACTCACTTTTTAACAGCTTTAAGTTAATAATTAGCAACCCGACATGCAAGACTATGACATGGATCAAATGAACAATTCTGATAAGTGAGTTTTGTAAACAATGAGGTGCCAAATGTTGGAAAGCAGCAAGAGCAACACGATGCTGTTGTTCATCTCCAAAAAGTTAATTTCCCGTTGTTGGGTGTGATGGCTCATCTCCACAAATTAAATTCAAGTGGTTGGGTAATTTTCTAATCTCTAAACAGCATGATTCTGGTTAAATGTGCATCCAGACCTTTGAAACACTGACTGAAATCCCAAGAGGGTAAAAAAAAAAAAATAGAAGTACATACTCTCTTGCATGTGTTTTCTCTCTGTATCTTTGGATATCTAAAAATACAGTAGATACTAAAACTTTAAATTCTCAAACTTAAGCTTCACTCTCCAAAAGAAATAATAATGTAAATAATTCTTACATAATGAAATGACCAAATCTATAAAAAAAAATGAAAGGCAGCATAGCATCAAAAATAAATAAATGTTTTATTTAGTATGGAAAATTGATGAAAAGTCAGTTAGAAGAATGAAATTTATCATCTGAAAGAAAAACTTATAATCTAATGTGGAAAGTAATTCAAAAATACTGCATGAATAAAATAAAACTAAAATTATATGGCACATAAGAAAGAATAGAAAACATTGACTTGAATGTCAATAAAAAACTATCTCAGCCATGGATTTTATATTTTTTCAATATTTTCCAAACTACATTTTAACATTTTTATAGTGGAGTAAAATTAACTTTTTTAAACTATTCTCATCACCAAGACTTGAGAAGCAAGGCATAACTGTCAATTATTAATTATACAAGCAAAGAGTAAGATGCTTACCTGATGCTTTCCATTTTATAGACATCTTATTATGTCTCCTATGTCTCTTGAAAGTCTTCCTCTTTCAAGAAATTCAGCTCTCTCTTTCACTCTTTCATTTAAAATAAAAGTAAAACAGCAAATTAGTCTATAAACAGTGTAAGCCAATAGCAACAGAATAAGGAATTTTGAGAGTGGGTCATCTAGACTTTCTATAATTTGGTATGGTATTGCTGCTAGCTTCCTTTCCAAAAGATTTCTGACTAATGGCTACATCTATAGAGACTTGAGTTAGCACTGCCCCTGAAATGACCATTACGTCAGCATCTATCCAAACAGATAAAGAGGACAGCAAGGACAGGATCAGCTAGAATCAGGGCTTTTAAGAGTTCTAACTATTCTAAATGATATTTTGTCCCCATAGTAACAGTAATACCAACACTATCTTTCGGACACGGCACTTTAAGCTTTTTAAAACACTTCCCATTATTTACTTGCTTTCTCAATTGCTTGCACTGACGCAGAGGTCTTACTCATTCTGCTGAAAATGCTCTCTGACAACCTCTTTGCTCTTGTAGAAGCTCTCATCTTCCTTTCCCTAGGTATTGCACAGTTCACTAAAGCCACTTCTTGAAATTTTCTTGATTTTTTTCTCTGATTCTAGTGCTTCCTCACTGCCTTCTATTTTTTTTTAATTTTTATTTCCTCCCATCTATGTGCTTCTTTTCAACTTTTTTTCTCATTGTGGTTTGCCCCAAAAGTATTTTGACCTTTTCCTTTACTTTCCTTTTCTTTGTTTCTTTTTTTTTATAAATCCTTTCCTTTCCACAATTGTGACAAATTGAATTAAACAGTTTTTCTTTTCCTCTACGAGCCTACACTTTCCCATATGCTCCATCGAAGTGGCATCTCAATGACTCAGTTATATCATTCATATTAGAAGTCGCCGTTACTGCCGCTGTTTGTCCTACAAGCAACAGCCAAGCCAATTGATCCCTTTTGTCCTATCTGCAACACATATTTCCAATTCAGTTCTTTCTGAACCTCCCAACCCTGCTAATGAAAACAATTTCATTCATAATGACATCATAATGAATAAAATATTTAGGTATTAATTTAAACAAGGAAGTGAAAGACTAAACATAAAACACAAATGAAATTAAAGAACACAAAAATAAATAGTAAGACATCCCGTGTCCACAGCTTGGTGGACTTAGTATTTCAGTACTCAAACTGATCCAAAGATTCAACACAATATAAAATGCAAAATTTTTACTCTCAATAGCCAAAAGGTGAAAGCAATCTAAGTATCCCCTGAGAGATTAATAGGCAAGTTTAATGTGACATATACATTAAATAAGCTGAATGCATGCTTTGCATTTGGGGTACCCAATTTGATCCCTAACACTGTCTGATTCCCTTGGACACTAATAGGAGTCACCCCCTAAGCACAGAGTTAGAGCAGCCCCGAGAACAATAAGATGTAGCCTCAAAACCAAAAATAACAAAAAATTAGAGATCAAATGGTGACTTTCATACTGAGTACATTTTACACAATTCTAATAATCAATAAATTGAAAGAACTTTCTCAAAAGCAGAGCTTTAGTTACTTCCTGGATATCTATCCTCCTGAAACATCTTGCTTTTCTATAGTTGAGTTTTTTAAGATAAAAATTTGATGAAATAATGATATTTCATAGCTCAGAATTTAAGGCCTTAATTTCTCTAAATAAAAATTCTTATTTTTAGATCTATAAAGGTCTGATTCGATTGGTTTCTCCATATCTATGCAGTTTGATTTGTTGCCGTGAACTCTCCCTGGCCTGTTCCCTCACCCCCTCACTTCACTCAATTCAGTGCTTAAATACCATCAGCTCAGAATTGACTTATTCAAGCTACCTTTCCAAAAGAATGCCACAAACACACATATAACACCTTGCCTCACTTAGTTTTGTTTCCCAGTGCTCATCAGCACCTCTACTTCTTATAACTCTAAAGTAGTCTTCGTAAGTTGTTTGTTCAGCCTTATTAGACTGCATGGTGGTCATCTCAGAAGAGCTCCCCAAGCCTGCAATTACTCTTGCTCTCTTCCTGCCTTTATGCTTATGGATACCCCAAATTTTTTTTGGCTTTTTGGGTCACACCTGGAAATGCTCAGGGGTTACTCCTGGCTTTTCATTCAGGAATTACTCCTGGCAGAGCTCTGGGGACCACATGGGATGCTGGAGATGGAACCCGGGTCAGCCGTGTGCAAAGCAAATGCCCTACCGCTGCGCTCTGGGGATACCCCCACTTTCAAGTCTGCTTCCATGCTGAAATATCCATCCAGAATATGCAGTTATACAAATCATGCTGAGATACCACTCAGAGAAGTCACACATAGCCTTTTGGCAATTGGGTAAGGGAATTCCCAGGTATCCTGAGTACCTGATAGGAAAAGTTGGAAGACTAAAGAGGGGTCTTCCTAAACATGGTGCCCAGGGCAATGGCCCCTCATGGCCAAATCGACAAGTGGTTCTGCTGTCATAGTTCCAGGTCACGTTTCAATTACTTGTTCTTTTCCCTTCCCACGCTCCAAACTATTTGTTCATCTCTAAAAATAAAAAGCCCTATTTTAGCGCCTGACTGAAGTTCCAAGTAGGAAGTAGATGTGTTGAATAAAAATGGGCAGATCCTTCCTTGGAAATAAGGAAGGATTTTGTTTTATTTTTCGGGGAACTTAAACTGTCCCTAAAAATCATCAACAAGGGCAGGCAAGTGTGCTTGTTTTGCATGTGACAGATCTGTATTTGATATCCTTCCAGGAATGATCCATGAGCACAGAGGCCTGAGCACTGCCAGGCATAGCCCAAACACACACACACACACACACACACACATTATCATGAATCATATGCAGAAACAAAGAACCAGACCCAGTTGCAGTTCATTTCTAACACACAACTTATGATTGTCACACCTGGTCTGAAATCCAGGGTCCAGCCTGAAAAGCTTCAGTCAACGCACAGTGTTAGCAACCCTACTCCACTCCCCTCATGCCTGTGCTTTGTACAAGGATCTAGGAGACATCTCAGGGTCTAGATGCGCCCTTCACCTAGACCTCTCCTGTACTGGAAACTGCTGACTCTCACACGCTGCCCCTTTCCTTCCAGTCCTAACCCTGAAGTGGCATCAGGAGCTAAACCTGGGAATTCTGCCTCATTCCACCTGTAGCTCCCACAAGTGAGAAAAATCTTCAAACCTGCAGGAAGTGAAAAGCAAACCTTTCTTGAAATTTCGGGCATGTTGCTGCAGTGAAGGCAAGAGAAAGGAGGCTCCCCAAAACACTGGCTCTTGTGTCTCCTGCAATGACTACGGTCAGGATGGATTAGTGATCTGAGCCAGACCACCAGAACCAGGGACCAAGGCAGAGTGATTCTCTGTGTTGCTTTTACGGGGAATGCAGAGAAGGGGCTGGGCCTAGACTGCCACTCTGGAACTCTGCTTCTAATATTTCATTTACCAAAACAGACATTCACATAATGACATGGATATTCTCACATTTGGGAGGGTATAGGAAGCTTGAAAGAACATGTCTATGAATCATTCCCCCCCCCCAAAATATTTAATAAACTGACCTATGTCCATCTGTCAAATTTTAAAAAGTGAAGATTCAGAGCACTCTGACTAGTGCGCTGTACAGTGGGAGGGCATTTGCCTTGCATACAGGTGACCTGGATTCCATCCTTGTCACTCCATATAGGTCCTGGAGCCCCGCCAGGAGTGATCCCTGAGTATAGAGCCAGGAGTAAGCCCTGCACACCTCTGCATGTGCCTCTCCACCCAAATATTTTATTTTATTTTTTAATCTTCATTTTTTTAGCATTTTTTATTTTTATTTTTTAATTAAACATTTTATTATACCACTGTGAGATATACAATTACAACGTTGCTCATGTTTAGAGGTTTCGGTCACATAGTGTTCCAGCACCCCACCCTCCACCAGTGCCCATTTCCCACCACCGATGTCTCCCATTCCCTCCCCCTCCCATAGCCTGCCTAAATGGCAGGTTCTTTATCTCTTTTCTCTCTCCCTCTCTCTCTCTTTTCCTTCTCTTACACATTGTGGTTTGCACTACATGCACTTGGAAGCCATCATGTGCATTTTTTTTTGCCTGTATTTAATGCTCAGTTCTAGGTTGGTATTAGCCCTTTTGACATTTATTCACACATGTTCCCTTCTCTGTCTTACCTAACCTCTGACTCCCACGCGTTAATTTCCACTTTTGGTAAAACCACCTGATATAATTATGTCATGCAAATAAATGCAGTCATTCTCTGTCTCTCTCTCTTTCCTTCTGACTAATTTCACTCAATATGATCCTTTCCATGTCCATCCATTTATAGACAAATTTCATAACTTCATTTTTCCTAACAGCTGCATAGTATTCCATTGTGTAGATCTACCACTGTTTCTTTATCCAGTCATCAGTTCTCGGGCATACTGGTTGTTTCCAGGTTCAGGCTATTGTGAATAGTGCTGCTATGAAAATAAAAGTGCGGATTGTGTTTCCACTGTGTGTTTTTGGCTTCCCAGGGTATATTCCCAGGAGTTGTGTGGCTGGGTCAAAAGGGAGCTCAATTTCTAGTCTTTGGAGGAATGTCCATATTGTTTTCCAGAAAGGTTGTACAAGTCGATCCCCCGCATCCACGCCAGCACTTTGTTGCTTTTACCCTTTTGGATATGGGCCAGTCTCTGTGTTGTGAGATGATATCTCATTGTTGTTTTGATTTGCATCTCTCTGATGATTAGTGATGATGAGCATTTTTTTCATATGCCTTTTTAGGCCATTCGGATTTCTTCCTTGTCAAAGTTTCTGTTCATCTCTTCTCCCATTTTTTAATGGGGTTGGCTGTTTTCTTCTTATATAGCTGTACCAGTGCCTGATATATCCTGGATATTAACTCCTTATCAGATGGGTATTTACCCAAATATTTTAAAAGTGAAAATTCAATTATATGCTACCAGAGCTAACTGTTATCTATTTTTTTTTACAAGTAGAACAGCAAGAAATTTTTTTCAAGAAAGTTAGAAAGATGGAATGGTAACGTCTCCTTTCCCCTTTCTTTCTATCCTCTTCCCGGCTTCCTCTGTTCTTATATCTGTATAAAAGCAGAAATCTCCTCAAGACCCTCTTTTCCGACTGGCACACATCCAAAAAAGCAAGAACAACTGGTGCTGGCGTGGATGTGGGGAAAAAAGGGACTCTCATCCACTGCTGGTGGGGAGTGCCGACTGGTCCAGCCCTTTTGGAAAACAATATGGGCATTCCTCCGAAAGCTAGATATTGAGCTCCCATTTGATCCAGCAATAGCACTCCTGGGAATATACCCTAGAGACCGAAAAACACATAGCAGAAACACTATCTGTACTTCTTTATTCATCTCTGCGCTATTCACTATAGCTAGAATCTGGAAACAACCTAAATGCCCGAGAACAGAGGACTGGCTAAAGAAACTGTGGTTCATCTACACTATGGAATACTATGCGGCTGTCAGAAAAGATAAAATTATGAAATTTACCTGCAAATGGATGGACATGGAGTCTATCATGCTGAGTGAAATTAGTCAGAAGGAAAAGGACAGATATAGAATGACTGCATTCATTAATAGGATATAAATAGATACCAGTGTTTTACTAAATATGGGAAATGGTAATGGCAGATTAATGTTATCTCACGGTGGTATAATAAAAATACTTTAAAAAAACTCACCACTGAATATACACAAAGAGACTTAAGTGATAAACTCTTAAATATCTGCAGGGCTAGCCACAATGTGTAAAATAAGAGGGAGAGAGATGCAGAGACAGAGAGAGATAGAGAGAGAAAGAGAGGAAACTGGGGTACCTGCTACTAAGGCGGCCTGGGGGCGGGAGGGAGGGGTACATTGGTGGTGGAAATGGGGCACTGGTGGAGGGATGGGTGCTGGAATACTGTATTACCAAGAACCAATTATGAACACCTTTGTAATTGTATGTTTCAAGGTGGTATAATAAAAAAAATTTAAAAAAGGAAAAAAAAGACCCTGTTTTCCTTTTAAGAACAGTGTAGAATTTCTGAGCCCTCCATCGGCAGTACCTTTACAAAGGAGTACCCATTAGAAGCTTTCCTTGTTCAACTTGCCCAATGACTTAAGGAGATAAAATCTCATTTTATTTTTTAAGTTACTTGATCACTTAATCACTTGAATCCCGTTATTCATCGATTTGCTTCGAGCGGGCGCCAGTAAATTTCCATTGGACCCTATCACGTGCCAATGTAGCCCAATGGCATCTGGTTGATTCAGGAATATAAAGAGCCTCAAACCGTTCCTTCAGGGTCTTGACGTCTTCAGGGTCTTGACGTCTTCAATGGTCAAGTCTGACCATCTTGTAGGTGGGCGGCCACGTGATCTTTTGACATCCCGTGGGATCCAGTCGGTGACAGCTCTAGTCCAGCGGTCGCCTCCAAATCGCATTACATGTCCAGCCCATCTAATTTTCGATGCTTTGGCAAACGAGACAGTGTCCCTGATTCTGGAATAGCGACGGAGGTCAGAACTCCGATTCCTTCTTTCACTTGAGTGAGGCGTGATATTCCAAGCATAGCTCTTTCGATGCCTCTCTGGGAGACCCGAATAGCATTCTCATCCTGCTTTTGTAGGGCCCAGGTCTCTGAGGAGTATGTAATGCAGGGAGAACGGTGGAGTCAAAGAGATGTGCCCGGAGCCAGAGGTTCTTTGACCTTTTAGCTATTTCTTCGATGCCTTTGAAGGCATTCCATGCTGCTCTCTTCCTCCTGTGCATCTCAGGTTTTAGGTTGTTCATCATGTTGGCTTCTCCACCTAGGTACACATAACTGCTGCATTCAGAGATGTCTGTTCCATTGAGAATGAATGGGGCCTCCGGAACTCAAGCCCAGGAATGCTTGAGCCACAGACACAGATACACCCGGCAGAGCAGATACCAGCTTTCCCCGTTGCATGAAGCTGCTGAGCGCGCCGCCCCATTTACCTCCAAATTACCATGAATATTCTACTCACCCTCTGAGAGAGCCCCACAAGGTAATGAGAGTATAGCACCCGGAGGGCAGGAGCCTGACAAGCTGTCCGAAGTGTGTTCAATATGCCAAAACTAGTAACAAAATTGTTTATTTTCCTGACCCGAAAAGAGCCCTAAATACGGCAGCAGTAAGAACGGCGCGATTTTTTAAGTATGATTTTTAATTACTTAATTTTAAAAAATTGAATCACAGTGAGATACACAGTTACAAGGTTGTTCATTATTGGGTTTTAGTCATAGAATTCCAACAACTATCCTTTCACCAGAGTACATTTCCACACCCCCCCATGTCTATTCCCAGTTTCCCCTATCCCAACCCCCACCCCCACCTCTATGACTGGCACTTTTCTACTTTTCCCTCTCTCTCTCTCTCTCTCTCTCTCTCTCTCTCTCTCCTCACCTTTCAGGCATTATGGTTTCAGGTAATATAGATACTGAAACGTTATCATGAACCAACACATTTTCAAATTTATTTTCCCTGATAACCTTGAGAAAAGCTTAAAATGGTCGCTTGATTAAAATCACAGAAAACTTTGAAACTCTTACAGGTCAAGAGAAGTCATAAGAAATGAAATTAGGAATTTTCCAGGCTTTTACAGAGTCGGGAATGGCTCCCCTCCCCCATCTCCCTGTTCTTCCGAGGGTGGGGTGGATGGTCTCACTCTTGAACTGCCTCAGACGCCAAAGTAATCTTATCTATTGGCCATTATCCAGAGACTCATATAAATTTCAAAAGAGACCAAGAAGAGGCAGAGATGCTCCTGGTCCTCCCTATGCAAGGCTGAACCCAGCCGCCCCCACCCGCCCCCCCCCCCCCCAAGAGGACAGATTGCCCATGCCATCCCATCCCAGACCTGTTGCCCATCCCAACAGAGCCCCAGCTGCCAAAAAACCTCCACACTCCACAATTGCTGCCATGGTCAAGGCTTGGACGAGTCCCATCCATGAGCAAGTCCACTGAAACACACAGTTACAATCTATGAAATTCCTGGAATTTGCATTCAGGATTGTACGACATCTCAAACTCTAATATACAGATTCACACTTAATAGATGTAAGCATAAGGCACCTGGTAACAAAATATGTAGTCACAATTCCTAGCCTGTAACAACATAGCAGTAACTTCTTATACAAAGGGCTTAATGGCTCAATGGCTCCATAATGAGATTGAACAATCCTCATTAACTTCTAAGAAAACATTTCTCAACCATATTTAGCAAATTAGCTAGTATAGGCAATATAAAATAAAATATTGAGTATCTGCTCAGGATAGGTTCAAGCAGTGGTTGGGAAAATTTGAAATAATTTTGGTCCATAGTTGTAAAGATGGTAAATTTGGGGTTAAATATTGAATATTTGTAAGAAACTAACATGAACATCTTTGTTAAAATATTAAGTAGAAGTCCACTTCTTTAAATGAGTTTAATAAGTGAAATCAATAACACAGATGGTCCGATTTTCATGTAACAATTCAATAAAAAAGGACATGATTATAGCAATACCATTCTGAGATATATGTTGTAATAAGCAATATAATTAGTGCCTAAGGGGCAGGCATGGGGATGGGTGTCTGGGAAATGCGGTCTTTTGTGGAGGCAAGAGCAAATTGGCGGTGGGTCTGGTGTTAGGATATTGAATACTTGGGACAGCTGTACTGTGAACAATTTTGTAAATCGCAATATTTAAATAAAAGTATTTTTTTAAAAAAAATAAATAAAATTCAGCTCTGAATTTTGAAGTTCTCTCTTTGTTCCAGGATTACAAAGTGAATTCAGAAGAATCAGGATCCATTTCTTACTAACATACTAACGGATTAGTCACAACGTTGTTTACCCAGACATATTTTAGTGACATAATTGGACTCTTACAGATATGGTTCTTTAAATAAAAATGTGTGATTTCTTTTTATGAATTTTGGGCCACACACGGTGGTGTTGTAGGACATAGGAATTGCTCCAGAGAGACTTGGGAAACTACACCATCCCAGAGATCAAGCCTAGACCTCCTTCATGCAAAACAAGTGTTTTTTTCCTTTAAACCAGATCCTTGGCACAAATCAGGAACTTTTAAAATAATCAGAACCATTAAGTTGTTAGGGGAATCAGAGAGAGTAGTTTGTTCTCATAATGAGAACAGTGGGTAGGGCGTTTGCCTTGCACGTGGCCAACCCGGTATGGTGCCTCAAGTTCTGCCAGGAGTAATTCCTGAGCAGAGAGTCAGGAGTAACCCCTGAGCAGCACTGGGTGTGACCCAAAATGCAAAAAAAAAAAAAAAAAGAAAAGAAAAAAAAGCCAAAAACAACAACAACAAAAAACCACTGATTGGTTTCCAAGAACTACCCAAAACTAATTTACTGGTGATAGCATCCTTTTCTTTTATTCTCATATGCTTTGATATTCAATCTTGCATTACTTACTTATTTCTTCACAACAACTTAGTAAAGGCCGAGGCAACTCTCCAGAAAGGTACAAAGGCTGGTGTGAGTGTTAAGGGACTCTGTGTTGTTTCTTGGACATGAGGCACTCACCTCTGCTGACCCCTGCAGACACCAACACATATTTGTGCTTTTTCCTTCTAATGATCACCAAGGGTATCATACCCTTAGTCCCTGTGTTTTTATGGAGAATATATGATTATATACTCGTATATGGAGAAAATTCATACAGAGGCTAAGTTGCTTTCCTTGTGTGTTACTAGACCTCAATTTGATCCCTGGCAATATTATCTGCATATGCCAGGTGACCATCTGAGCACTGCTAGGAAAGAGCCCTAAGCAGAGTCAGGAGTAGTCTCTGAGCACCTAGTGTGGTGCCAATCCATACACCCAAATAAAATTTTTCAATACTACTGAGCACAGTGTGCCAGGCCAATGCCAGATGCTTCTAATCACTTATCTAATGCTATCCTTACAATCATAAATGCTGGATTTAGAGGTGATTACAAGAGTATGCCACCCGTACAGCAGAGCCCGGCAAGTTACCCGTGTCGTATTTCATATGCCAAATACCAGCAACAATTATAGACCTCATTCCCATGACCTGATGGAATGGTTTGAGGTTCTTTATGTTCCCGGAGCAAGCAGGTGCCCTTGGGCTCTACCAGCATGAAACAGGACATATGGAGATGTTACTGGTGCCTGCTCGAGCAAATTGATGATGAACGGGAAGACAGTGATCCTTACAATGCCCCTATGTTAGATACTGTCCTTGATGATGCTGAGAAATTATACATCTTTCTGCCATTACTAGATCTCAGAGGTAGAAAGCAGCAACCCCTTTGTCATTATAAAGAAAATAAAGAATGTCTACTTACTAACAAACTGGGGACTTCTTTTAGTAACATTCATATAACACTTTATTTCTCTTTCACTGTTGTTTCCTCATGTATCAGAGTTATATCTTGAGGGGAGTTGGACCACATCTGGTGTTACTCAGGGACTTCTTATGACTCACTGATCAGAGATCATTCCCAGTAGTGCTCAAAGGACTATGCAGTGCCAGGGATTAAATCCTGTGGTTAGCCACACGCTTGAGTGGCTTGAGTTGTTGCTCCAGGCCAAGCTTCCTATTTTAATGGTTTTAATGATGAAGGTGCTTCTCAAATTGAACATATTTGATAGAATGGGCACACCTAATAGCACAAGGAAAAATATAAAATTTATAGTGCATTTAAGTATTTTATTTTATATTTTTTATTTTTTTTTTTTTTTTTTGCTTTTTGGGTCACACCCGGCAATGCTCATGGGTTTCTCCTGGCTCTGCACTCAGGAATTACTCCTGGCGGTGCTCAGGGGAACATATGGGATGCCGGGGATTGAACCCGGCTGTGTGCAAGGCAAATGCCCTACCCGCTGGGCTATCACGCCGGCCCCGAATTTAAGTATTTTAAAATAGTTTGCAGTTTGTTTTAATTCCTGGAGACCAGAATT
>JAJIBD010012902.1:0-58235 GCA_021461705.1 Cryptotis parvus | reverse complement strand
ACTTCTACCATCACTAATTGCTGTCACTACCACAATACTGTCACCACCACCACCACTAAACCACTGCCATCACCACTCTCCTACTACCACCACTACCATGCCTACCACTGCTCCTGTACCACCATTACTACCACCACTGCTACTCTTACCACCACTCTGCCACCACTGCCCACCTCCACTTCTATCCACCATCAATCCTACCACCCCTCCACCACTATTGTTTGAGACTCTCCTGCTGGGCCCCTGCTCCAACCAGCTGCCCCAGTCAGTTGCTTCCTCTCTTCTCTCCGTAAACACCAAAAGTCCCCTCCTTGCAGGAGCCACAGTTCCAATGACTGTGAGGCCACACCTGCCACTCGAGAAATCAGTAACTAGTCACAGACATCAGTACTCTGAGGTCAAGGATCCCTGAGGTTTGGCTATTTCTAAGCCGCATACATGTTCCTTTACTTAGTCCGTGAGGCCTCTGCCCACCCTGCCTACAGTTATGTGGGCTCATCCCCTCAAGCCTCTACCTCTCTCGTCACTCCTTCTGAGATAGCTTCTGAGATGTCCTCTGCTGAGATACCAATGGGCTTTGCACACAGAACGCCAGAACAGCCCTGTCCCCGGGCTACATTGCCTGGGGTCATGCAGAGTACTTAGCGTAGATGAATTACAGATGATAGAGAGAATGGACTGAGATGAAGTGAAAACCTGGTATTTGAGGAATGGAGACAAAGGCCCTGGGGGGGGTCAATTCCCCCACCCTAGCCTCTTCTGGGAGGCCAGTACAACTCCTCTTACCATCAAAGTGCAGATTTAGCTCAGAGTCATGTTTCCTGGGTAGAAAATGAAAGTGGAAGCTGGAGTGATAGTACAGCAGGGAAGGCAGTCACTGTGTGGGGACGACCCACCCAGGTTCGATCCCATTGGTATCCACCAAGCACCACCAGGAGTAATTCCTGAAACGAAGGGTGTGCCTGACTTTCCAGACAGACCTTCTCACTGAAGCTACCAGTGATCAAGGCAATGGTCAGGCTATTTATCCCAAACTCTTCCAGGCTGGGTGCTTAATAAATAGTTGAATAAAAGGCTGGAGGGCAAGCTGAGTTGGAAGACAGGTATCAAATCTACTTTGCCTGAGAATGTGGCCTCTATTCTACTATCCATGTAATAAATCCTTAGGGCAGGGATTCATTGTAGCCTGAGGGGTGAATATGATGAAGAACAGTGTCTCCAGGAAAGCAAATTGAAGGGCAGGAGAATGAGTCCCTGGGAAGAAAAAACTTGGCAAAGGGAAATGATAGGTTTGCTGTGGAGGATGGGAGGAAGGAGTGAATCTGGGAGGTCCATGTGTCTGGGTACCAGAAGGCTTAGGAGAGACTGGCCAAGCTGGTGATAGAAGAGGGGGTGATGCCTGCAAGGTGCTCTGACCCAGCATGAGTGCTCAGGGCTGCTGGTGGTCGGGGACTATGGTAAAGGAGGGAAGAGAAGATCACTGAGCTGGTGAGACTGGAAGGATGGTCACAGGAATATGCCCAACTGGCGAGAAGGAGCCATCCTCTAGAGAGCTCAGCATGAGGTGATAATTGAAGCTCCTAGAGTAGGAGAGAAGGAAGGAGGGGAGTAGGGTACCAATGCTCAGGTGCCCTGCATGGGGCAGTGAGGGGACACGCCATGCTCGGGGGGCGGCATGGGGGCAGTGGGGTACCATGCTTCCAGGTGCCCCTGCATAGGGCAGTGGGGGTACCATGCTCAGGGGCCTCTGCATGGGGCAGTGGGGTACCATGCTGGGGGCCCTGCATGGGGCAGTGGGGGACATGCTCAGGTGCCCCTGCATGGGGCAGAGGGAGTACCATGCTGGGTGCCCTGCATGGGGCAGTGGGGTACCATGCTCGGGTGCCCTGTATGGGCAATGGGAGTACCATGCTCCGGGTGCCCTGCATGGGGCAGTGGGGTACCAATGCTCGGGTGCCCTGCATGAGGCAATGGGGGTACCATGCTTCGGGTGCCCTGCATGGGGCAGTGGGGGTACCGTGCTCAGGTTCCCTACCTGGGAGGTGGGAGCTGCTCGGGTGCCCTGCATGTGGCAGCGGGGTACCGTGCTCAGGTTCCTACCTGGGGAGTGGGGTACCATGCTCTCAGGTTCCCTGCATGCTGGCCAGGAGTGAACTGCCGCAGCTGGTGGAAGGGCTTGCAGGCGGGGATCCTGTTAACCATTTGTGGGCGGTGAACCAACCCTTAGAGGTGCAGACTTTCTAACTAAAGCTGCAGGGACATCCTAGACCACAGGAGCAAACAGGGGCTGTGGAGGACCCAGGCGAACGAAGAGCACGAAGGAGACAGCAGTGACCTTCTTTTCCTTCCATCCCTTTGGCTGATTCTATTTCTTAAAAGTGAGTCACAGGGTCCAGCCCACACCAAGTTGCGGTGTACAGGGCCCATGACGGCAGCAGTCCTGACTGCCGGCACCCCCTTCTCCCACCATCCTAAAGTCAGTAGCAGACATCAGGAGCCTCCGCCTAAATCTTGACACATACCGAGTTGCTCAGCACCTACTCAGAAATGAATGGACAAGGTCAGGGTAAGTTCTTTAGCACGGTGCTTCACTCTAGAATCCAGATTTGGATCTGAGCACTCACAGGGTGAACTTCTGACTGTCCCTAAATAACTATTAAAATGTATTTATTAATTATTTTAAAAATGAGGGCTGGAGCGATAGCCCAGCCCGGGTGGAGCGTTGCCCTTGCACGGCCGGCCTGTGCACCGCAAGCCCGGGTTCGGGCTCCCGGCATCCCATTATGGTCCCCAAGCACTGCCAGAAGGAGTAATTCCTGAGTGCAAAGCCAGAGTAACCCCTGAGCGCGCGGTGTGACCCAAAAAGAAAAAAAAATTATTTAAAAATGAATAATGGGGCGGAGCGATAGTCCAGTGGGTAGGGCATTTGCCTTGCACTGGGCCGGCCATGCTGGCCCGGGTTTGATCCCGGCATCCCATGTGGTCCCCTGAGCATCGCCAGGGAGTAATTCCTGAGTGCAGAGCCAGGAGAAACCCCTGAGCATCGCGGTAGGACCCAAAGCAAAGATAGATAGATAGATAGATAGATAGATAGATAGATAGATAGATAGATAGATAGATAGATAGATAGATAGATAGATAGATGAATGAATAGATAGATAGATAGAGGATAGATAGATAGATAGATAGATAGATAGATAGATAGATAGATAGATAGATAGATAGAAAAGAAAAGGAAAAATGAATAATTATTAAAAAAAGTATGGGGGGGCAGAGTGATAGTACAACAGATAGGCATTTTGTCTTCTTTGCAGATGATCTGGTTTGATCCCCAGCATCCATATTGTCCTTGAGCCCAAGTAAGCTCTGAACACTGCTGGGTGTGACCCAAAAACAAACACAGAATTAATTAGGGGGGGGCGGGGAGGGGATGGCACGGTGATGAAGACTCGGCTTGCATGTGCCATGGCCCCCCTACCCCCTGTTACTGAATATGGTCAGCAGAGGGCATTGTCAGGAGTGGCCCCCTAAGCACAAAGCCAGGAGTAAAGCTCACTGAGACCACTGGGCATGCCCTCCTCCCAAAAAATATTAATTTGGGGGTTGGAGCTAGGAACAGGGTTTAAGGCTCTTGCTGTGCACATGGCTGGGCACAAGGGTGGCCCCTTGCCCCACATAGAGGCCCCACCCTCCAGCCTTGCCAGGAAGGATTCTGAGAGAACCAGGAGTGATCCTTGTACACCACCAGATGTGATCAAGTAGCCTACAAAATTGCATCTCTTAACGCAATTAATTTGCGAGCCAGTATGTTCCTCAAGTGGCCCACACCTGCCTCACATCTGTGGGGCTCTAGCTTGCTCCCGAGCATCTCCACCATCGTCAGCACAGCACATGAATAAAAATCGGGGACTAGACAGCAAAGAGGTACACAGACAAATAGGGAGTTCCCGGCCTGATGACCCCAATCTCCCAGAAAGCCTGTTTGCCAGGCATGCATCACAGAGACCATTTTGAAGATACTCCTGATAACTGGGATCTTGGGAAGATACCTAGGGTTGTTGCCTGGGAAAGGGAAGCCCTTTCTCCCCAGCCAGAGTGGAGCAGGGTGCAGTTTCCATTACAGTACTCTATCCCAAAATGGGTTCCACTTCCATGCTGCTGCTGCCTCTGGAGATGCTTTCCTGGAGCTGAGAGGCAAGTATAATTATCAACACAAATCAGATCTGTGTGCCCGAGAGCCACTTGACTGGGCAGGGCAGTGAAACAAAAGCAGCCCCCAAATGAGCAACTTTAGGTTCTACACAGGAGAGGCTGGGTAGGGGAACAAGTCCCTCCCCTCCCATGGAGCCTGTTAATTGCAGGGGGAAACCCTGATAATTCTGTCAAAAACAGAGAAACAACTTTGCCTGTGTTTGTGAAAGAAACAGCTCGTAGCACCACGCCAGTAGGGGATAAGCTTCACTGTAATCAGTGTATTTGTACCTCTGAAAAAGGAAAAGCCTGTCTAGGCTCCTTTTAAGCCTGATAAACTCATTATGCTGAGTTTCCTTCGTAGAGAGGCAGGCTTTTCTATAAATTAATTCATTTTAGGTAAATGGTTATTTTTATTTGGCTGAGGGAGTGCATGTCTTTATAATTTAATAGTGGGAGGGTTGGCACATGTGATTAATAGGAATCATAAACAGCTACTGAGAATCTAATAAAGAGGGTTGGGGAGGTGGGGAGACTCCCCCAACCCACCTCTTCTACTTGTCAGGGTTAGGGGACTTGGTTTTCAGAATAGAAAAACTTCCTTGTCTTTTCTACCTCGGAGCCCAATTCTAGCCCCGTGGCCCTCTTATCTTTGGAACTTTGTATCTGATGAAGATGTGAGAAAATAGTTGAGAGAATAGAAAAAGGAGAGAGGGGGAGAGGAGACAGAACTTGAGTGCCTGGTTCTGATCCTGGTTTGACCTTTCAGAGTCAATCAGGGTAGAGCAGAAGAAGAGAAGAGTGAGTGACGAGGCTCGCCTAGGACACAGCCAAGGCGTACTTGTCCCCTCCTCTGACCAGAAGTGCTCCCTGAGTGTAAGCCCCCTGAGCATACTCAGTGTGGTCCCCAAACCAAATCAAACCAACTGATTAATAAAGTAGCCACCATCAGCATGAGAAAGTTAAGAACAGTGTAGTGGCTTTTCCACAAACCCCAATGGGTACACAATTTTTTTTAAACACTGGAGAAAGGGACCCGTCCCTTATTATGATTGGAGTGTCTAAAATGTTCTTTTCTGAGATAATTATGGTTGGTGTCCCTAACTGCCTCTAGCTCCTTACTTGGAAAGATAAATAACTAGAAACTTTTTACCCCCTCTCTTTTCTGCTAAGATTTTTTTACATTTTACATTTACAAACATGGCCATTTAGGAAGCCCCCAAAACCTTAGAAGCTTTTTAGCGTCCTTCGATAGAAAAGTAGAATTTTTTTTTTTTGGGGGTCAGGCCCGGCCACGATCCAGGGGGTTCTCCTCTGGCTCTTCACTCAGAATTACTCCTGGTGGTGCTCAGGGACTTCATACTGGGATGCCAGGGGGTCAGTCTTGTTAAGGCAAGTATCCTTAACAAAAGCGAACCGGGAAGTTCGGCTATGTGCAAGGCCAAAATGCCCTCCCCACTGTGCTATCGCTCTAAGGGCAAAGGGGAAATTACTCTTTAGAGGCCCGGCGATAGCAAGGCTGGGGCGTTTCTGCCTTACTTGGCAGCGGCTGGGCCTGGTGGTGGGTTCTTCCCCATCATAGTCCCCGAGCACCAGGAAGTAATTCCTGAGTGCAGAGGGAGAAACCCCTGAGTACCAGCTTAGGTGTGACCCAAAGTAAAAAAAAAAAAGTAGAGAATAACCAATTGGACCCAGACTTCCAATTCTAACAGAATTTCCTAGGCAGTTTCTTTTTGTTTATTAAGTTGTAAAACTGTTTTAACCTATATATTAGTCCAGCAAATTCAAAATATCAATTGAGCGTTGACCACATGACCAAGCACTATTCTTAGCACTGATGAGAAAACCACTGTAGTGTTCTAGTGAATAAATAATCTGTACAGTGGAAGAGTGCTGCTATCCCCAGAACTGTGGGGATTTGCTCCATGGGACTCAAGTAATGTCAACCTTGCTCGGTTCTGAGTAATGGATCAGTATATATCTGCTGATTCCATGAGTGAATCTGGAGCCTGTGTGTGGCTATGAAGTCAGGGATGTAAATGACCTTTTGACATTTTTCCCATAATTTCCCTGCCAATGTTTCTGCAGAAACAGACTTTTAAACTCGCTCCAAAACCCAGCCAGGAAGCCCTCAAGGAGCCATTTGAACACGAACTAACATACTGGTAACCCGCAGCTTAGGTTACCAGTTTACACACCCTCCCACTCCCTGTCGCTGCCCTAAACCTCAGATCTTTGAAACTCCCTGTCATCCTTACCCCAACCCCCCCCAGTCTCTCATTGAGTCCCTAATCTTATGCACCCCTGCACTTTACCCTTGCCTGCTCTGGGGGGTCCAACATCCATTCTCAAGTAGCTATCACTTCTTTTCTTCACCCGGAACCTGCTCCCCGAGACTGGAATGGATTGGTTTGAGTAGGAGTATGAAGCCAGGGGACTGCTCTCTTACCAAATAAAAGGGTAGGTAAGCGTTCACTTACCTGTCAAAGGACAACTGGGGCATATGCTAAAAACTCCTAAAGCCTGAGGACTACTGTGAGCTAAGCCATTTCTTGTTCCCCCAGGACAAGGCACACCCTGAAGTTAGGGGCTGAAAGTTCCAAAGCATCTAAATGTGTTCATGAAGAAAGACCTTAAGCTGTCCTTACAGTCCACTTTATTAGATTCTCTGCAGCCTTTTATGATTTCATTAATCACATGTAATAAGACCTCTCAGTTATTAAATTGGATACCCCAGGTTCCCTCCTCACTTCACTCCCTATACTTCCTTACACTCTAACAGGCAATTTATTTCTTTTTCTTGGGCCACCTTGCAGTACTCACGTGCTGGATAATTCCTGGTGCAGCTCAGGGGACCATATTGGAAGTTACTAAAGGGATTGAACCCTAGTCAGTCTTGTCAAAACGAAGTATGTACTCACTGTTCTATCTCTCAATCCTTAGCATTTTTTTTTAAAATAAAATAAAAAGCTCAGATCCAGTTTCCACCCACTTGGACTAAGCATGTATATGAGGCTGTATGTATGTCATGTCACCCTTTGATCTTTCTTTTTCTTTTTAACATGGGGCCTCTAATATCCCTGGGCCTGCTGAACTTGACAAGCTACTGCTGGGCCATGGCAAAGCTCAGTGGTAGAGCATGTCCCTGCCTGTGTGTAGGTTTCTGGGTTTGATCCCTGGCGTTGCCAAAACAAAATATTATTTCTGGAACCAAATGAGTGGTGACTCGAAGTGTCCTGGAAGCATCAAGGCGTCACATAAATGTGGGAGTTTGTCTAAATGTATGTATTTCCATCCACGGTGTGTAGAGAAGGGAAGAGAGAAAGAAAAAAAGAAAAGAAAAAGGATAAAGAACTCCATAGAGGCTGGCTGAGTGGAGAGGGAGGAGGTGGGGACATTGGTGATAGGAAATGGGCACTGGTGAAGGGATTAGTGCTGAAACAATGTATGACCCGAAACCCAGACATAAACATCTATGTTAGGCATACATCTCACTGTGCTATAATAAAATATTTTTTTAAAAGGCCTGGGCGTTTGTGATAAAGAGAGATTAGCCACCATTTACCCTGGCCAGCCCCTAATGAGTATTGGGGCAAGAGTCAACTCATTGTCACATTTTAATTCTCTGAAACAAAAGTTTCGGGCCCGTCCTGCTTCCACTTTTGTGGCTGTTGATTTGTCAAATGAGGCATCATTTCCCTCAGAAGCTAACCAGGCAACCAGGAGGGGGCAGGGTGCCAAAGAAGTGAAACCTTAGTTTCAACAGGCTTGGAAGTGTTTTCAAACTCTTTGTTCAGTTCTTGTATTAAGTATAGGTTTAGATTCTCTTTTTTGCTTTTTGCAAGTAGTTTGTCCCTTTAATGAATTTTGTGTGGTGGAGGAGAGAGGAAACCAGTTCAGTTGAAAATGTTAAGAGACAGCAGATGCTTAGGCAAACTAAGCGCTAAGCAAGGAGTAGTGGGAAGGTGGCTGCTTGTTCGATGTGGAAATAGAGTCTGATACATTGGGGTTCCCCAGCACTTTGTAAAGAGGTTTGGCTGAGCAAATGGCACCATCCCACTGTGCTTTTTAGTATGATTGCAAGTCAAACGCCATTTGAGAGACGACGTTCAGATTTGGCTCTAACTACTCAGTAAGTTGGCACAGCAGCTCACCCAGACTCAGAGAGAGGGAAGCATCCACCCACAGTTCATTCATTCATGTACTCAGTCATCCAACAAGTGCTTATTAGACTCCAACCCTGCAAAGATCTCACCCTGATGCTGAGAAAAATGAAGATCATTAGTCTCTGATCTCAAGAAACTGATGGGTGAAACACCAGCCTACAGAGAAATATAGTGTAATGTAGTAAGTCAAGAACTGTGCTCTTGATAGGTCCAGGCCTATCCAGAGATAGAACAAGCCCAAAGAATCAGTGCATGCTGGAGAGGTCTTTGTGAAAGAAGTGGATCTGGTACAAACCTCAGGAGGTGAGAATGTCATCAGTTCCACCACACAACACACTGGTTATTTCCTCGACTATTTCTGTGCCAGCATGGGCCTGCACAGGTCCCTAGAACATCAGCTCTGTGACACAGGGACTTTGTCTTGTCTTGTGCTCAGCCCTGATAGTAATGGACAGCCAGTGTACGTTAATTGAATTGGCGGTTGGAGGTAGGAAGGTCTGTCAAAGAGTTCATCGTGTTCGGCATGGTTGTGAAGAAGCACCAAATTAAGAAGAGTGAGAGAAGACAGTCTCACTGATGGTAGCAGAGAGATAATGGCTGGCAGGGCCAGAACCATAGCACAGTGGGTGGGGTGTTTGCCTTGCACATGGCTGACGCATGGCAGGTTTGATCCTCAGCATGCCATATGGTCACCAGAGTACTACCAGGAGTAATTCCTGAGTACAGAGCCAAGAGTAACCCTGAGCATTGCCAGGTGGAATCCAAAGAGGAAAAAAAAGAAAACAGAGATAACGTCTGGCTGGCTCAGAAGCAGGCAACTCTGCAACATTGCACCACGGGGACGGTGCAATGGAGTGGAAACCAAATGGAACCAAATGCAGTGGTGACTCAAATGTGTCCTGAAAGCATCAATAATCAAGAACAGGATCACTTCTTTTTCAAAAACAGGGGTGATCCAGGAAGGGATAAATAGATGGAGATGAGGCACTCAAAGATTGTGTTTAAACAATAATACCAGATCCTAAACTTGTTTGTCTGTTTATTTATGCCCCACTCTTCCCTCTCTTATGTCACAATGACCAAGGGTCACACATGCTTGGTTATCATACTTGGACATTTGGTGTGGTACTCGCTGGGGATTGCACTTGAGGCTATAATGTGCCAATGTTCAACAAAAATACTCATCGGGGTGGCATATTTTTTTCTTCTGGTGCTAGCCACATTAACTGGCTGTGACATGGGGATATGCTGTGGCCATGGGATCACAGACAGCTGAGCAGCCAGAGTAACACTTGGCGCATGCAGGAGATGCCAGGGATCTAACTTGAGGTCTCATGCTTACCAGGCAGGAAGTTAGCCACTGAGCTATCTCCTGCTACCTAGAGATTTGTTTCTTTTTGGGGTTTTTGGACCACACCCCTGTGGTGCTCCAGGGCTATTACCAGTTTTTTGTTCAAGAGAACTTACAGTGGTGGGGGATCAAACCCGGGTCTCCTGCACCAACACATATGTTCAACGCCTTGAGCTCTTTCTCCAGCCTTGGGGCTATGTACTTGAGAAGGTGCAGTTCCTCACCCCTCATGGTTCCCTCCTATATTCAACGTTTCCATTAAATTTGCCTGGGAATTGGTAGTCATGAAAACAGTCAAGAAATTAAGAGGGGCAGAGCATTAACCATTGAGAGAAGAGAGAAGAAAGAATTCAGATGTCATACCTTCCGGCTTCCTCTCCCACAAGCCAAAACCCCAGGGGGACTCAGGTGACAGTTTCAGAGCTGGATAGGCCACTTCAAAGCACTACCTCTTAGGAGGCATCCACAAAGCAAATAAAGTTTGATCACGATTCTATGGGCTTATAATCCCTCAGCCTTGTGATTGCTGAGTAACCATGACTTGCTGAAAATCAGGAAATCAAAGCCTCTGAACGAGTGCTTTCTATACGAGCTGAAACTCAGGACATTTGCTCTCTGAAGTCACATTTGACATTCCCTGGGGGTACAGAGCAAGCCTCAAAGGTGCTTCAACTGTGAGCTGGGTGCTTGACTTGTGTGAAGTCAAAATAAGGAAAGAATGCAGCACCACCCTCTGGGAGAGGAGACGGGCTACTGGCAACAGCTCCTTTGGCATTAGGGTGCCCAGGTGCAGAGAAAACAGGGACTGACCTCAATGTTCAAAGTGCCAGTGTTCCCCCAGGAAAACTCATGACTTCAGGAGTCAGCAAGAAGGAGCACCAAGAGGAGGGAAGCAGGGGAGGACAGGGGTTGCTTGTGCCACTGTGTTCACAAAGGTGGGACAAAGGATGTTCAGTCCAAAAGCAAGGCTGTGTAGGCAGGGACTACAAGCCACTTATTACATGGAAACAGAACTGTGACTTTCAGAAATGGTAAAGCCCCAAGGGCCTGTGTCACAATGAATGACAGATTTCACCAGTGAAATTTGAAGATTCTCTTACTAAGTAAATTCGGCCCCATAACACCCTCTGCCCCCACCACTGCTCTTCATTTTGAGTGGCCATAGCTGGAAGATTCTAGCCAGCAGACCCCTCATCTCATGCAGGAGACCCCAGTGTTGCAGGGTGTGGGAGGGGGTCCTCCTGCTTACCAGCTATTGGTCCCCTTGGTCTACATGACAACATTAAGACCAAGTCACCTGACATTGTGAAGAATAAATGAGTGACGCAGGAAGGTGAACATGGGGAGGTGCTTGTTGACTGCCAACTTCACCAGGTGGGCACTCACGGCTCCCAGTGCCACCTGCAGCCAGCTGGGTCACCCCAGGGAAGCCTGGTACAGAGCTGGTAGCTTGGCAGGATCCACCAGGCGGTAGTTTTCTATAAGCCTAAGGAAATTCTCTGATGAAGTAAGCAGTCAGATGCAGTGATGGTCTGACTCCTGCTAGGGACTCCGAAGCACTTCTAGCCTTCTTCCTCTCACACAAGATTCAAGGAACTTTGCCATGAATAAATGACAGATGGGCACAGTGAGAATGGGCCTTAAGCAAGGCAAAGCCTCTATCAGAACACATAAATGAGTTATTCTTCACATCAGATGAAAATATTCTCTTTTTAAATTTTTTTTTCTTTTTTGGATCACACCTGGCAATGCTCAGGGGGTTACTCCTGGCTCTGCACTCAGAAGCCACTCCTGGTGGTGCTCAGGGACCATATGGGATGGTGGGGATCGAACCCGGTCGGCGCATATAAGGCAAACACCCTACCCACTGGACTATTGCTCCTGCCCCTCTCTTTTTTTTTTAAGGATACTATCTAATACTTCAAAGGCGAACTAAGCAGGCATTCTTGTACCCTGTTATTAACATGCACATTGATTATGCTTCTCTGGAAAGTAGTTTGAGCTCACAATCAATTCTTGTTATTCCCAGGAGTTAAATGTTTTATCAAGTCCACACAAACACGGAATTAGCAAATATAGAAGAATCATTGATCTTACGGGACACACAAGGCCGGGTTACTATGAGTCTCTGGTTAAAATATTTCCATCTATGAATCAATACAGATCTCATCCTATGTGTGTTGCTGTTAAAGATGCCGTTGAATGGCTCCACATGAATCCACAGCCTGGACTCGAAGGAAGCTTAGCCCATCTGGGGTTTTCCCCATTACACCCTTCACATCCTCCTTGGGCTTAGAAACACAAGCTGGCATTTGAGTACAATGCTTCCAGGATCTCGTGAACAAAGTCACCGGCGAAAAAAGTGCAGAAAATGCAGTAAGATGCCATACACTAAGGAGGCTGCAAAAGTTGCAGGATTACAGAAAAATCTGAAACTTCGGGGATGGGGCAGGGCCTGAGTCCAGCTCGGCTTGGAACGTGCCTGGCTGCAGGCACATCTTTCCTCTCCGTGTGTCAGCAGATGGCCACGTGGGTGCAGCCAAGCATTGATTTACAGGTAAATCTGCTTGATTACGGGTCTACCTGCTTGATTACAGGTTTACCTGCTTGCTTTAGCAAGTAGACACATTTTGCAAAGACAGAAGCGGCCCCAGATGAGAATCGATTGTGTCTCCTCAGACCCTGCAAAGCTGATGCGGGATGAAAGGACATTTGACACAGACTTGATTTTACACGTGGCTTGTGCACTGGTCCTATTTCTCCCTAAAATAGTGCACCTGCGCCCGGTGTGTGCAAGAAACCCTGTGCTTTGCAGCTGGAGACGGGCAGTGAGGAAAGGTCAGAGATTGGCCCCTCTGCAGCCCCCCACCCTCCGGTTTGGGGTGGACGGAAGGAAAGGAGAGCAGAGCAAAGCCAAGTTCTCTTGCCCCTCGCGGACTACAGGCTCCGTCCCCAGGAAGGCGTTCCCTGCTGAGGGCCAAGCTCTTGGGAGCGTATGGGGGGGTGCAGGAGGGAACACCCTTCTCCTCTGGGTGACCCCGACTTACCCACATCAGTCATTCCTCATCCTTGATGTTCCCTTGAACAAGCCAAGCAGGTCCTGCTCTGGGGCCTCCACACCTGCTGTCTTTCACATCTCAGAACACTCCCCCGCCCCCCAGAATCAAGGGCACCCCCTCACCTCTTTGCTCTCCAGGCAAGGTGGGAGAGTTTCTGCTTGCAACACCCCCCCCTCCTCCCTGCCCCATCTCTTCTCTCTTTCCGTCCCCACAGCAGGTCAGCAGGTAGCTCCATCTGAAACTCTTTCTTCATTTATTCTCTCGCACTACAAAAGCTGAAAAGGAGGGATTTTTTTTTTTCCATTCCCCTTTCCTCCAAGGAAGGCTAACACATTGTGTGGTAAGTTATCTGTGGATGCGATCAGCAATTCAATGAAGGGGTGGATACGGTACATGAATGTCGGATCCCAGGAATAATGGGAGGGAACACAGTGTTGCCCCACACACTGTGCCAAGAGCAATCCTCCATCCTTGCACCACCTCGCTGAGGTTACTAAAGCCGGGGCAGGTGGGCCCTGTTTGGTCTGTTTAAGGTGAAGGCAATGATGGTGAAAATGCTATTTCATTAAGGTCAACCAGCAGCTGAGTGATTGAGACGTAAGTCCCAGAACGGTGCTGTCGCGGGCTACCACAACAACGCTTCTCAGGCTAGCTGTGTGATGGGTCTTTCTTTACATTTACACACTCCAGAGAGACAGAAAGATCCAACCCTCTTACTCCACGCACTGAGTTAGACTCCCCGAAGGATGTGTTGGGTGATTGCAGTAAGGAAAAATAAACAGTGATTAAACAGCTTCCTGAAGACCAAAGTGGAGCTGGGACAGGGAGCTGGAAATCAAATCTGGTGCTTTAACAGGTGGCGTCATTGTCTCCACTGAGTCAGGCTCTAACTGGGCTGAGGGTGAGGACGGTGGTGAAAGAGCCACGAGAGAACAGGTCCTGTCTGAGTGGGCTCACAGAGCACCTTCCTGACCTCAGGCCCTCCACTCTGTGTTGTAAGGCAGACTGGACCCTTTGAGCTGGTGTGAGTTGAACCCAGAGCTAGGGAAGTGACCATAAAAGCATGAGCAGTGCCCAAGGAATGCCGTGAGCCTCCCGAGTTCTAGAGTCCCTGGTCCTATGCTCCTAGAATCTGGATCTGCTAATAACAGCTTATGATTAGAACTTGTCCATGACGGATTGCAACTGGGAAAGGAATGTTCCTTGTTCTGTAGAAACCAGATGGCTCCCTTACTGCCCTCTCACTCCTTTGTAATCACACACAGCCTATGGAGTAAAGTCACTGCCCGCTGGACATGTGGTCTTGTGTCTCCTTTCCGGTCACGTTTGTCGCCCCAGGTCTAGTATCTCTCTTGGCACGACAGTTCTGCCTTGAAAGCCTGGCATGGTCTCCACTGATGTACACTCCCTGCCTAAAACATTTTTTACTATATAATTGTGATACACACACACACACACACACACACACACACACACACACACCTCACAGGTCATAGAGCCAGTTTTTGGAAACTCCCCTCCTGCCACTTTGCCTTACAAAGACCAGCGTTAGCACCTATTTTCACAAATTCCTAAAAAGAGGAATTCTGCTTTTATGACAGATGCCATAAAGCAAAATCAGTGCTCACATTTGTTTTGTGGTAGCAGGTCCTGAGCTATGGCCCTAGCAAGACCCTTCCCCAGGAATGACTGTATCAGTTGTTTATATCATCCTGGCTTTAACAAGACGGCAGTGTTATTTGAAGCTTGCTGTGTTCCTGGGTATCATCTGATGGGGTCTTCAGTTTTTTCTCAACTTAGGCATGCTCAAAGATTATGCCATATCATTAATGGTCCCTGATCCTTCACTTCATGTTATTTACTCATAGGAAAGTAACACAGACCTTCCTTCAGGTGCAGGTGGGACCTGATTTTAGAGTTGTCAGATAAAAATACAATTACATTTGAATTGCAAATAAACAGTGAGTAACTCAGCAGTAAGCATGCCCTGTGAAATATTCAGGCCATACTTATTCTAGGAAATTATTCACTGTTTAGCTAAAGTTCAAAATTAACTGGATGTTTTGGTTCTTTTTTTTTTTTCTCCTGCTTTAAGTCTTTCTTAAATCCGGCTCAGGTATGCCAGTCCAGAGACTCCCAGACATGGGGCAGAGCTGCTACTGGCTCTCCTGTGACCAGCCGCTCACAAGGCACCGGGAGGGATGGTGGGTTCTAGCCCTGGCCCACCACCCCAGCAGAGCCTCGCAACAAGCCAGACGACCCCTCCACTCCATGAGGGCCTCCATTTTCCACATCCGGACTTCTCTCTCGTCAGACCTCCACCCAGCAGACCAGCCTATCAGGGGGCGGCGGCGCGCTGTTCATCAATAAATGCTGGACTTAGAGATGCCTACAAGAGTATGCTACCTGCACGGCAGAGCCTGGCAAGCTACCCGTGTTGTGTTTGATATATATGCCAAATACCAGTAACAATTATAGACCTCATTCCGAATGGATTGAGGCTCTTTATGTTCCTGGAGCAAGCAGATGCCTTGGGCTCTACTAGCATGAGACAGGACATATGGAGATGTTACTGGGGCCCACTGGAGCAAATCGATGATGAGCGGGAAGACAGTGATACAGTGAAGACAGCTTTAAGTCTATCAAGGGAACATGTTTTTTGGGTTTTTTTTTTTTTTTTTTTTTTTTGCTTTTTTGGGTCACACCCGGCAATGCTCAAGGGCTACTCCTGGCTCTGCACTCAGGAATTACTCCTGGCAGTGCTCGGGGGACCATATGGGATGCCGGGGATCGAACCCAGGCCGGCAGAGGCCGGCCATGTGCAAGGCAAACGCCCTACCCGCTGGACTATGGCTCCGGCCCCTATCAAGGGAACATGTTTTACCAGCGAACAAGCTGAGGCTCGGTGAGAACAAGTATCCAAAGTCTCTTGCTGCCAGGACACACCGTCAAGGATTGTCCAAAGGGAGACCAGCACTTCTTTAGCCAGGTCTAACAATTTGCTGATAGCTCCGGCTTTCAAAGACAGTTCTGCATGGTTGCCTAAGCCCGTGTTCTCAGGCAAATATCTCGCAACTGAAGTCTCTCTTCAACCTCCAGGAAAGAAGCAATTTCCTTGTGCATATCAAATAATTATTTTTATTGTTGTTTTGGGAAGGCCACACCCTTCGGTGCTCAGGGGACCATAGGTGATTCCAGGGACCAAACTTGGGTCCATGATGTGCAAAAGCAGGTGCCCTACGCGCTGTATTGTGGCTCCAGTCCAATTTCATGATTTTTCAGTATGCTTTTTTTACTATAAATAAAAATGCATACCTGCAATATACTCATACAATGAAACATTTATGAAAAAGAACAGTTTTCTGCTATATACATCAATGAAACAGATTGGTGAGTTTTCATGTGTTTACACATATCAAGTTAAATATTGAACAAGAAGCCAGACACAGAAGACTTTCTGTATGACTGCATATACATGAAATTCAAAAACAGGCAAAAAAATAGAAAGGGGGTTTCTGGGTCTGGAGAGATAGTACAGCAATTAAGGCTTTTGCCTTGCATGTAGCCAACCAGTATTCAAACCCATGTGGAAGACATGTGTACCCCTGAACCCTGCCACCAAGGGGGGTTAGGCCCAAAATCTGAAAAAATAAGGTTGGTTTCTAGAGAAGGGGGACTTACTAGAGACACAAGGGAAATTTGAGGGTCTTTTTGTAATATTTGTCATTAAAAATTTTTAATTAATTTTAATTAAACACACCATGATTTATAAAGTTGTTCTTTACACAGTTGTTTCAAACATTTAGTGTTCCAACACCATCAGTGTGACCTTCCCCCACCAATATTCCCAGTTTCCCTCCCAATCCCAACATGCCCCCTTAGGCACAAAACAAATTTACTTTATATTGCTTATTCCAACAAAACTTTAGAAATGTGGCAAATAGATCAGAAAAACAAATCAATAAGAACCAATTTGTGATTACTGTATGATTTTGACCTATGTAAATAAGAAAATTAAAATCATTTAACACAATATAATAAAATGCCTCTTCTCATTTGCATATATATTTTCAACTCTGGAATCTAAAGTTTCTTAAGTACATTAAATTTTATCTTATACTTGGGTCTCATTATGGTAATAATCAGGTCTCACTGTCATTAATAAAACATTTAAAGCAATTCTGTATTAATATATTTTGGAGTTTACGTGGAATAGGCAAGACCTACATATGTAAATATGTAAATTTCCCCTTCGCTTTATATAAACACTGCGTTTACAAAGCTGCTCATGCTGACTCGTTACAGGCATCTAATAATTTCCCCCACCATTCCACCATCCCTCCACCACTGTCTTCCATTTCCCCAACTACCCCTTAAGCCTGCCCTCATAGCAGACCCTTAATAATTTATTTTATACTGCTTGTTATCAATAATTTGCTAACTGAATGATCAAAAAATGGTTTCCTTGGGAGAAAATTAATGTAAATTGTTGTATCTCACCATGGAGATATGTAATATATGTCTTGGTGTGTGTGAAAGTTAATGATAGTGTATAAATAATATAAACCCTAGATATTTATATTTTTATATTTTCCCATTTGTAGTATATATTTGATGAAAATTCAAAAATAATACATATTCGCTGCAAAAAAAAGTGACTGTGCGGAGAAGTATAAAAAATTATTTGTATTCCCAACTGAAGAGCACAACTTACATCTTAAGAGTGTTTCCTTCCATATTTTTCTCCAGTAGCATTAACTTTTCATGAACGTTTTCATGAACGTTTCTGAAGGTTGGAATCAGGACCTTGCACTACTTGAGGTGCTAATTTATTTAGTAGCATGAATTTCCCGGACATGTTTTTTCACTTACCCAGAAAGCCCCCACATGCTGAAATTAAATTTGACCATTTTTAGAAGAAGGTGGGACAATTAACAGCAAATGGATGGAATTAAAATCAAATTGGATACAGTCTTTCAATGATATAGCTTAGAATTCGATTTTAAGAACAGTAATGAATAGACAATGAAAGCTGAGCAGGCAAGACTGGAAGAGCTCATCAGCCTCCTGGGACCGAGAGTGCCACCTCCTGGTCACGGTCTGCAATGACGTCCCGCCACCCCATTATCTGAAAGCTGGGCCTTCCCACTTCAGTGGACCTTCCCACGTCCCAAATATGACACCGCCTTTTCTTGTGAATATCTCTCCAGAAGGCTTCCCAAACGCCTTTGATCCCGAGGGCCTTTCAGAGTCCATAGCATATAGGGAGATCCTGGCAAATATTTGTTGAATGAATAAAGGGTAAAAAAAAAAAAAACCTGACTGGACAGACGCAATTTATATGCCACATTGAACAACTATTGTCTATCTAACACTCAGCTATCAATAAGTTTGTAAATCACTATTATTTAATAAATATTATTTTTAAAAGGGGTGAGAGAACTTTCCTATCCATACTGGTAGCGTTTCTGCTTTGTGATGTTTCCAATAAAAATGATTGAATAATGAGTTAGTTATTCTCAAGGTAAAATGACCACTAGTTAAGCTAATTAAATATTTTCTCACGTATACCTTTTGTGATGAGAACACCTAAATATAAACTAGAATCCATGTTCTGGCACTGGGTTCATTATCTCTGGCTAAGTTTCACCATGGTGCTATACACTGCTCTGTAGAAACAGCCATCCACAAAACTTGACTCTGACTTCCTCAATATCTCCCCACCTCCCTCCTTCCCTAGGAACCACCACAGTGCTCTCTACTTCTAAGGAGTTGAACACTTTTCTTTAAATTTAATCTTATTTTTTTTTTTTTTTTTGCTTTTTGGGTCAGCACCGGTGATGCTAGGGGGTGTCGACAGGTTGTCTGCACTCAGGATTACTCCCCATGGACCCTGGTGCTTGATGGTCTGACATAGAAAAACTGGGATGCCCTGGGATTGAACCCAGGCAGAGCCTGGCAAGCTACCTGTGTATGGCATGCCAACGCCTTCCCAACTAATGGAGACTATACTGGTGTCCGCTCGAAGGAGTCAATGAACAACTTTTAGGTGACAATCACAAGTACTAAAAAGTTGCCAAGATTCTTGAATATTTTTTTTTCATACTCTGTACCTAAAAGTTCCTGGATCCGGGGCTCGAGGTGGAATTGTCAGGTGTGGGTCAGAGGTGCCTAGGTAAGCATGAAAAATGGCAGACAGTGTGCTAACAATTGTCAAGGGTACTTGCCAACCTAGCGGTTCATGAGGCCCACGTGGACCTCTGGATGGTTGATGGTCTGTCTGGCATAGAAAAGACTGGGTGCATAGGGAATGAACCCACAGCCACGGCAGAGCCCTGGGAGCTACCCATGGTGGTATTTGGTACTGCCACACTCATTCCCAAAACCAAATGGAGACATTTACTGGTGTATCTTTTTATTGTACAAATCAATGAACAACAGGGTGACAAGTGACAAGTGACTAAAAAGTTGCCAAGATTGGGGCTGGAGAAATATGAGGAGCATGAAGGGAAACTACCTTGAATGCAGCTGATCGTGGTTCAATCCCCAATACCCGATCACCCCATGTGGCCCCCGAGTACACCAGGAATGATTCCTGAGTGCAGAACAGGGAAATAGTCCTGAGCAACCCCCAATGTAGCCCAACAACAATAAAAATTAACAAAATAAAAGTTGGCGAGATGAGCACGGTGGGAGATCAGACCAGAAAGGAGGACTCTGATAACACATTGGGGAGTGGTTGACCAGCAGGGAGTCAGTGGGGACCCGGACTCAGTGGGGCGCTGCAGAACCAGCCTCTGAGTACAAGGAGAGAAAAATGGGCTGCTGTGAAGTCTGTCTGGAGCCGGACCCTTACGGCGGATGTTAGTCCTCTACCTTTTCTCTTCCTCCTTTACAACCCAACTGTCAGGTCCTCCGTGTAGACTCTGGGGCGTTAAGAATGAAGATTTGTTCTTTCCTGGGCACACTCTGCCTTGAGGTGGTGGTTGCTGCATGGTCTGTTGTCAGTTTTGAAGCGGGCCTGAGTCACCGTGCTGGCGGGTGTGAGCTGGCCCATCCGAGGTCTCCCTGAGTTAGAAAAAGTGGTTTTGGAGACACGGCTGTCAGTCTGCCTGATGGCGAGGTGCCCGTCTGAGCATGTCGGCGGCTGACAGCGCTGACAAGCCTTACTCTGGGCTGCTGCACAGCGCCCTGCCCCCTCTCCCCCACCCCCCCACCCCCTGCCCCTGGCCCAGGCTGGGTAAAGGCAGCACAAAGCAGGCAGAGGATATTGACAGGGGTCAGAGGCTGGGCTCTGCCACTTGCTGGCTAGGTGACCTTGAACAAATCGGCATGCCCTTGCCAATACCGAATCATCTCGTTAGTTTAACAAGATCCTGCCTGCACCTTGCAAAGGGAAGTCTAGGTTCTGGGTCTATCCATAACTCCCCAGATGTGGCCTCACAATCTACAGGAAATGTCAAGCCCCATCTGGATGCCAGCTTCTATTTATAGAATCCAGCCCTGTTGTAGCAGCTATCTCACTCTCTTATTTCCCACTTTTCAGGCATATCCCCCAACTGCTGGCATTTTTTTTTTCCTTTTTTACTGCAGGAGTTCAGGTATCTCTTACTTTATTTGAGCAATCCATTATTTTTTTTCTTTTGGGGTCATCCCTGGAAATGCTCTGGGGTAATTCCTAGCTCTTCACACAGGAATTACTCCTGGTGGTGCTCAAGGATGCCTGGGATCGAACACAGGTGCAAGGTAAATGCCCTGCCTGCTGTGCTGTTGCTCCAACCTCACAACCCATTATTTGAAAAACCTAAATTCACACTTTTGTTGTATTTGCACCAGGCAATTTAATCTCATTGCTCTGGTCCCTCTAGGCAGACTATGAAAAGTTTCCAATATCCCTATGTGTGCTCTCTTGCTGACTTGCTGTGAGTCACCCATTTCCACCTCATCTAATCCATGCGGCTACTCACTCAATACACATTTCTGGGCACCTCCCAGCCCCTCCCCAAGATACCGTGTGAGGAGTAAGGAAGCACACAGGTAGATTTGGCAAGAGAAGCAAGGGCCCTCATAAAAGCGAGCCCTAGTTGCTACAGGCTTAGAGAGGGACATCCCTACTGCCTTCGATGTGTTCATCCTAACGTCTCTGGCAGCTCAGCCTCCTTTGTGTTCTCACCCTTGTTACCACACCCTGAGCCAACAAAGTAGCCCCCCCAATTGCTCATGTTGCTACCCATAAGTCCATGCGCAACAGCAGCCGTAAGCCCAGTTCCCAGTTCCAGAGACGAACAGGCATCCCCCGCTTCTTTCTGAACACACCATTGGACTATTTTCCAACCCTGACTATTTATGGCTCCACTTTAGTGGCCTTGCTGGTGGATGAAGAGATGAAGCGCTTGACTTCCTGTCTTCCAGGCAGGTGGTGACAGCTCACTGGCTCTTACCTGTCCGGTTTCAGAACTTCATCTTCATGTGAGTGGACACACTCATTCTGTGAATACCAGGAGGGTCCTTGCCAGAGGACAGAATTACTGCTTTGGGCCCAAGGATGTTTTTCAAAGTTCTCTCTGAGTTGAAGCTCTCCACACTGGAGGGCAGGTGGCTTCTCGGTGTAGGTGATCCCTTTCCAGCCTACTTTATCCAGCCTCATCCCAGGTCTGGATTTCTACATCCCTATACCCAGGGTGGCAAGCACCCCTTTGTAAAGGGGATGAAGGAGGAAGAGGAGTCAAGAAAAATCTTGTACTCCTGTTCTTCTCATTAGCAGGAAACTCTCAGCTATAAGCAGAGACACAAATGTTGCAGTACACTGTTGCCCAGAGCCTCTGCATCTAGCCTGGAGTTGCCTCCTGCAGGCCACTTTGTAGATATAGGGCTAAGAAAACAGTTTGAATCTGAGACTCTATGTGGCAGTATATCTTACGATGTATTCTATGTTAGTTGGTATAAATATTTTCTCTCATGCTGCCACAATCCTTGTGGGACTAGCTAGATCTTACCAGTATATTCACCTGGCCATGTTGGATCTCTAATTAATTAGACCAGAGAGAAATGCTGTTTGCCTCCAAGCAAGCAAGCATGGTTCTCTAATAAGTCTAAAGGCTAATATACAAAACAAATATGAAGTAAAGATGAGAATCTTGTGAAGGCCTGGAGAAATATATACCTGGCTTTAGAATATGCAAGGGTAGAGATGCATGCCTTTGTATTCTGAGATACAGTTCATCTCAGATGCCCTTCCCCCATCTACACAGGGCCTGAGCCTTGGCTGGGACAATATTAACATTTCAATGGAACAAGGTGAGGTCCCGGGAGAAGTTACCAGAGGGGGATTGACCCTAACTGCTTTCCATTGATGTGGGCCAGTCTGGCTCGAAAAGTTATAAAAGCTGTAGCCTGCTTTCTTCTGAGCCTTTTGCCATTTCACCTTTTGCCTTTTTTTGCCTTCTCCCTCTGCCTCCTCTCTCCTTTCTCTTCCCTGTTGGGCCTTAGCACATGGTAGCAGCCATCCTGGCGTAGGATTCTAAACCTAAATGTGGTCAGGGCCCAGCTAGGAACCTAAATTCCGGAGTTTTCCTGTTACTAAACTGTACACCAGAACTAGTGTGAGTGAAGCATTTTGAAACTTTGCTGAATTCTAGCGTCTTTCTCCATCTGCCGATCCCCTGAGCAGAAGGGGATCCCTATACCCTGCTCCCGGATTTTGTCAGGGGCCCTGTGTACTCCAACACACAAACACGATGGCCAGGTCTCTGAATAATCATTTGTGGCTACACCGAATTCCATGATTTCACTGTAAAATAAGCCGAGTAGCTTAGAGCCTCAAGCTCCCACTTGCCTCTAACATTCTGAGTCTTCCTATCCTGATTCCTGAAGGACTCCATCCCTCTGTTCTAATGAAACTTCACAGAGCAATCAAATTTTTTTTTCCCCAATAAAAGATTGAAGGGAAGCGTATAGCCACCCTTTCTCGTCACGAAGCATTTGCTGGTAACCATCAGTGTGAAGACAAAAAAAAGTTGCCAAAGGCATTAACTTTAAAATGTCCTCAGATGCTTCTTTGCTTGTTACCTGGTTTCTTTTAGGCTCAGGTCATTTTGTCTGGATACAAGTCCCATGCTGTCAAGATGGGATTTGAATTAGTCCCAGAACTTCCATATTGGCATGGTTTGGCAGATCTTCTTTGCCGATATGTTCATCCTTCACGGTTCGGGAACTCTTATCTATGAGCTGTCTAGTTAGGCCAGACCCTTCTCTTCCTTGTGTCTATGTGTTTTCGCCTGTAAACAAGAAGGCCGTTCTTCCCAGCTCTAGGATGGCTTTGACTTTCTAATGGCAGGTGTCTCGGCTGACGACTCTATACACAGCTCGCAATCAGCAGTAAACCACGTGGGCAAAGTAAAATGAAATGAAATAAAATGAAGGATGCCATCTGACAAATTCAATGCAAAAGTTATTATGCAATTAGCAAAGGGCGTTGATCATGAAACATGTGGACGCTAATTACAGCACATGCAAATGTTTGCTGAATTAGATAAATATGGGCTTGCCCGTCGCTCTGGTGCACAGATTGAGTTGTGAAGTTATGGAAAATATAAAAGGTAATTATGAGACAGGAGTGAGTGATAAAGAGAGAGTGTGCACCAGGCCGATTAGGATTATTAACGGAGTAATCAGCTCACACCGAGAATGGAGTCCCAGGCCCCTGCTCTGTAATAAAGTCACCACATGTCACAGGAAATGGAAAACAGGCTTCGTTTTCACAAAACACCTGTCACCTGGAAAACCCCAGCACTTGAGGCGGGTTCCACTGGCTTGTCAAACTGCTCTGTACAGTTGCTGAGGTGCGCAAAGTTTCATGTACCGGTTTTAAGAAAAAAAACGCTGTATCCTAACTGTTGTCCACCCTGCTGACCGTGCTGCAAATAATAAACCTCTGGGCCTGGAGAGTCGATTCTGCCAGTGCAGTAATTGCCTGCTGGACCTTCAGAGACGCAGCCTCCTGGAGAGGGGGCTATGGCGAGAGCCTAAATCCTGGAGGCAGTATGATTGGATTTCAATGCTGGATCCATCACAAATTCGTTGACAATTTCCTTAGCTTGCTGTGCCCTGGATTCTTACCTATATCATGGGGACAATATACTACCTCCCTCTTGGGGTTTGCTACAAGGGTGAAAGGCATTATTACCTATAAAAGTACCAGAATACTGGTGCATAGCAAACAACTGATATATCTCTTAACTCTGTGTGTTTAATTATTCAATAAAGCCCTTGATGTGCCAAAAACCAGGCTAATGACCACGACTGTGCAGTGTCAGTGGCTACACATACACAGGGGTCCAGCCTTCACAGGCATGTAGGAAGGACAAGTAAGTGCTCTGAAGTTACCCGTGCGAGTCACTGGCCTAAGTTCTGGATGGTGGGGAGAGAATGTACCACATATAGTGGTCAGCAAGGGCTACTCGTGGCTCTGTGCTCAGGGTTGCTCCCAGGGGACAGTGCGGTTCTGAGACTCAAACCAGAGTCAGCTGTATGCAAGACAAGAGCCTTAACCCTTGTGCCATCTCTTCAGCCCCCAAGGCACTGTTTAAGTGTTACAGAATACTTATAGGGGGCTTGATTCCTGCGAGGCAGCTGGAGAAAGCTTTACTTCCACTTGGCCAGGATGAGATTTTTTGTTTGTTTTTGCTTTTTAGGGTCACACCCGGTAATGCTCATGGGTTACTCCTGGCTTTGCACTGAAGAATTGCTCCTGGCAGTGCTGGGAAATCAAACCTGGGATGGCTGCATGCAAGGCAAGTGCCTTACCTGCTGTACTATCACTCTGGCCCAAAGATGAGTTCTGATCAAAACAGAGATCTGAGGGAGAAAAGCATATCATTCAAGAAAGAGGAAACATCACGAGCAAAGACGCTGACATTGAAAATCTCAACACAACCTCAAATTATTGGTGGATGTGATGAGCATACTTTCTAGGTATGCCTAGAAACAGAGCTTTGAGGTCAGAGCAGGTCAGGGGCTAGGACTGGGAGCACTATAGGAGCCTTTCTATCAAGCCCTGAGTAGTGACTTTGCTCTGTGAACCACAGACTCTGGAACAATTCTAAAGGAAGCATTTTAGAACAAAGTGGTATGAGAGGAAGGTGAATCTGTCAGTCTCAGTTGGAAGGACACAGAAAAGTCTGCTCACTAGGTCAATGGGAAGCTCCTGCAATAGCCCATGCGTGCAGAAAGGTAAGAAAGAGAAGTAGAGGAGTGGAGTAGAGGAGGAGCACAGCAGGGGCGGGGGAACGACACTTGCTGTGCACACAGCCCACCTGGGTTTGATCCGCATACAGAGTCCTGAACACCCCCAGGAGTGATCCCTGAGCATAGAGCCAGGAGCAAGCTCTGAGCACTGCTGGATATGGCCCAAACACAAAAACAAAACCCAAAAGTGGATAGCAGAGATACAGACGTTAGGAGAGAGGAACTGATGGGGGGTCCATGACCAAAACAATGAAAATAAGGTACAGAGCAAGGAAGACTATGTTAGAGACTTTGAACTTGGAGAACACGAACCACAAAGGATGCCTACTAGCTGGCTAGAGACTCTGGATCCAAATTCCTCACAACTTTACTTGTGAGCAAGGATTTCAAAGTGGGATCATGGGGGGACGGGGGCACTATGGTCCCTGCCAGCCTGGTACCCTACCTCAGTCAGATCTCCCAGAGCTCGCATTTCCTCCTTTGCAAGATAGGGATGAAATACTTACCCAGGATGGGACTATTAAAGGAGAGAATGGGAAAATCATGTAAATCACCTGCAAACTGCCTGTTCCCTAGAGAGCACTCAGGAAGGGCTTTACACACACACACACACACACACACACACACACACACACACACACACACAGAGAGTGCCCCCAAAGAGAACGAAAACAAGAAAACAGGGAAATCTCTGCACACATACTGTCCTGAACATAGCTGGTTCGTGATGTGTCGACTTAGAAGCTCTTTCTGGATCCTGCAGAGGCACAGCATCCACAGCACAGCGTCACTCAGCCGAAGCCACCCATGAGCACCAGGTGGCCTCTTATCCACTATCGGAACAATCCAGCTCACCGAGTCAGGAGGCGAGAGCAGCGAGCAGCAATCCCAGGTCCCAGAGACAGGACTGGGTCACTGGCCTGGGCACATTTCTCCCCACATTTCAAGGGGCTCCATCACTTCCCTTCTCTGGTCTTCCTGGCCAGGCCAGCTTCTACATGCTTTCCCTTCTTTCCTGGAACAAGATTGCGGAGCTGATCCCAGGCCCATCAGCTGGTGTGTGTGTGGACTTCAAAGGCCTGTTGACACAGCTGCCTGGCCCTGGGTCAGAGGCTGGCGGGGCCAGTCCATTGGAAATGCTTTAGCCACACCTTGAGAGAGGCAGGAGCAACTCAAGGGCACCAATAAACATCACAGCTCTTGGGGCCTAGTAGTTTAGTCAACAATAATTCAACAGGCAAAAGCCAAACTGGCTCTGTCAAATGGGGCGGCTGGCTGTTTGGAAATGATGGACCTAAGTCTGGGCCTGATCCACTTCCTGTGCCTGCGGGGCTCTGCATACAGCTGACCGCCTACTGCAGGCAAAAACGCCCTTCAGCCAAACTGCTGCTACATCTCAGAGACGCCTGGAATGCTCTGAGACGATCCTGTGAGGGATTTCTGGAGAAAGACAAAAAAGATAACAGGCTGTGAAGTGGGGACTGACCCTAGCCAGTCATACTTCAAAGCCTTGCCTGTCCTGGTTTCCAGTGAAAACTTGGCAGCAGCCTTGAATCATGCAGTGTTAGGAGATGAAACAGTCAAGCGGGTCCTCCCCCATGTTCACAGGTTGTGGGAAGGGAAATGACAGAGGCTCAGAGTAGCTAAGTGACTCATGTAAGATGGAACAGCCCAGCACCGCTCCCCCTGCAGAAACCAAGACTTAATCAAGATCTGATCCTATAACAAAATACTTACAAATAATCAAGCAGCAATCAATGTTCTCAGACGTCATCTTATCCCGATTTGCCTCCATTTGTCATGTACCAGCAAGGAAATCTTTATACTACAGACATCACTGAGCCCTCTCAGAAAGGAAGAAATGGAGGTTCCATGTGAGAAATGGTGGAACCCAGGGCCGGACTATCATGTGAGAACTGGTGGAACCTGGGGGCAGAGCGACAGTCCAGCGGGTAGGGCATTTGCCTTGCACTCCGGCCCACCAGGGGTTCGATCTCCGGCATCCCATAGCACTGCCAGGAGTAATTCCTGAGTGCAGAGCCAGGAGTAACCCCTGAGCATTTCTGGGTGTGACCCACAAAGCAAGAAAAAAAAGAAACGGTGGAACCCTCAAGAGCAGAGCTGACAGGCGTCACCACCAAGAATGGAGCTTGAGCCTTATAGTCTCACCCAGTTGACAAAGGAGAACTGAAACTAGTTCAAACCCAGACCTGTGCTGAAAGCAAAGGGCCAGAGAGGTAGTATGTATAAGGGAACACATTTATTACACAGGAAACCTTAAATTAAAATTATGATGCACCTTTTCACGCTGCTAAGAGATAAATAAGGAGTATTATTTTTTCTCGATGTATTTTCTCAAGCATTTCTGTATATTCTGTCCTACGATGAGTGAGTAAAGGGGGCCACAAAGCAGGCCTCTAGTAGTTAAAAGCCGTCAGACTTCCAAAGACCCCAGACTCTGTGCCCCGCCCCCACAGCCCCCAACTGAGCACTGGGTAGAGAGCACCTTCATCGAGTATGGGGGAGGCAGAGCTGGGAGGAAGGTGGAGGGGGAGGACTTCAGCCATCATCCCAGGAGAAGCTGGGTAGATCTCACATCTCTGAGGCGGCATTTCACAGACTCAAACACAGACAGCTTGTCCAAATGAAGCCAGCCAGGACACCTGGAAGAAAAGAGAGAGAGGAAGAAGCGTGGCGAGTAAGTGAAAGGATGGTTTGTGGTTATGATCCAACGGCAGCCACCAGGTCCTGGTGCCCAGCTGAGTCCCTGACCAGAGCAAGTGACAGTACATTTGGGATAAACAAAGAAAAGGACTTTGGTTCTTACTTACAGAGCCCATTTGAAGAAGTATTTACAGCCACTGGACATTAAAAATATAAAATAAAATGTTGGGAGCTGTTGTGATTACAGAGGGTTAGGCACCGCCTCACACATGGCTGATCTGGGATCTGTCCCTGGCACCTAATATGATCCCCCAGAGCCTTTCCAGGAATGACTCCTGAGCAGAGAACCAGAAGTAAACCCTGAGCACCGCCAAGTGTGGTGCAAAGACAAACAATTTAAAAATAAAATAAAGAGTTGGGCTGGAGTGATAGTACAGGAGGTAAAGAACTTGCCTTGCCTACACTTGACCCTTGTTCTATCCACATATTTCCCCAAGCACTGCCAGGAGTAAGCCCTGAGCACCACTGGGTGTGGCCCCAAATAAATAGCACAAATATTAGTTAAATGGTAAAAGTGGCTCGGACTTTTAGGGGATAAAACTAGACGCTGACGATGATAATTGTCACAGCTATCACCCTGTGACAGTCTGGCACTGCTGGACTGTCAATCCTAAAGGGTAAGAACTTACTAGGCATTCAGGATACTGTGTCTTCGTAGACAGATAAACTAGAAGCCATGGGGCAGAGAGAGTAAAAAGAAAGCTTAGAGCGGGGGTGGGGAGGGGGAGCAGAGGACCCGCCTGAAGGGAGCCAGCACTGGTGCCCGTTACTGTCCAACTTCAATCCCTCATCAGGGAGATCACGGGACTACAGCTCTGGAACAAATTCCTATGCCCACGTCCCTCCTGTCCCCCCCGGAAATTGTTAATAAGCACTCCTCTTAATGTGAAGCCTGAAAAAATGAGTTCTTTCAACCCACAGAGAAGTCTCAACCTACATGATCCTCAGCCCTCTGGCCATTTTAAGACCCTATGAGGTAGCCATTTAATGAAGGCCATACTCCCACTCTAGTTCTATAAAAAGGGTCCCCAGTATTTTGTGTTCTATTATCCCTCAAGCACTGAAAGCATTCGGAGGCAATAATTGTTCAATAAATGGCAGCAACTGTTGCTGCAGCTGAGCCGAGTTTCAGATCTCCATGGGTCCATGGCACTTCCTCACAGGAAGTCACAAGGGAGCTGAGGAGTGGGGGGTGGGCGGGGAAAACTTCACAGGAAACCTGGAGGCCACCCTGGGCAGCTGCCCACCAAGGCTAGCTGCAGAGTCCGGACAAGCAGCTCCCAGCTCCCCGTTCTCTATCCTCTTTTGGCCCAATTCCCCGTTGGGCAGAATAACCAACTCCTTAAAAAGGACCTGGGACGGCTGCAACCTGAGACAGCTGAGACCTGGTGGTGAGCAGCTGCAGTGGAACCTAGCACATGGGGATTTGTGCAATTTAAAGCTCTAGACAGCTGTTTTGTGGTGGCGGGTGCCAACCCTCGCTACAAAAAAGCCAGACCCACATCTCCCCCACCCCTTGGCTACGCAATTCAAGCTAGTAGGGAGATGCGAGGAGGAGAGTGTGGGTGCAAAATGAAAAGGACTCGGAGCCCACTAGCTAGTGCAGCCTCTTCTCTCATGCGTGCACGCGCTTTAAACCCGTGGAAGGCTCTGGTGAGGGAAAACATGGCACTTCGTTCCCAAAATGCCAAAAATGACTTTGTCATCTAGACACCTCACAGGGCACCCAGTTCCCTTACCCGACAGCTTTATTCAGTGCCGGACGTCATACATCTGAGCGTGTCCATTGTGCAAGCTCTGAAGGTGGCCAAGCAGGGTGGAAAAACTGGTCTAACTTCAGTGAAACACAGATCATTCAACCTGCTGCGCCAAAGCTAGAAATTAGTGTGCAGATCCCCCATTGGATTATGCAGCTAGGAACTGGAAAACATGTTTGATAGAAAAAATTAGAAGAAAAAAAAAGATTCCTGTTTCCCCTCCTTCTTTCTCATTTGGAAAGTGACCACCACCGTTTTCAATACCCTTTGGTTTATACTCCTGCTGACTTTCAAATCCAGACATTAATGTGGCGAGGGAAATCATTTCAGCTTGCTTCCTTTTTACCACCTTAACATGAAAGGTTTTAAGATGGTGAACGATATCATTTCACTCTAGCTAGGGCCTTTTTCATCATATTTGGGGAGCTGGAATCTAATTTCACACACTGGAGTCAGATATGACCATTGTCATTGGAACAAAAACTGCGTAGTTCCCTTTTCTGTGTTTTGTTCTGTGAGGTGAGGAGTCAATGTGCAGAGATGGGAAGAGGAGCTGGAACCTGACGGACATAGCCCATGTGATTCTCATCTAAACTGAGTTGTTGGGGTGTGTGTATGTGTGTGTGTGTGTGTGTATGCGGCGCACACTGACTTTCCTCCCCAAAACAGCGGGGCTGTTCCCGCATTGCCATGAGCGCGCTGCTGTAGGTAGTGATGCCGCCATTCTGATGGAGGGGAGAGAGGGGGTCTGGACTTAGGCGTATGGTGGAAGGGAGAAGGGACAATGCCATTGCTTGGCGATCACAGCTTTCCATGGAAAGGCTTCAAATCCCAAGCCGGGTCTCCCCCTGCAACCTTGAGTTTGTTACTTTAAAAATGTTCTATGTTTGCTTTCACAACACACAGGCAGCACCTGCACCGGAGTGTGACATGAGATGCTATCTCTGAAGTCAGGGGTGGGTCGCTGCTTCATGCATTGCCTTACCTGTGCTTGGAACTTGGGAGTCCCGGAGCGTGAATGGCCGTGCACGTCACAGATAAGAACTATGGAGTTCCCACCTCTAAATAGTAAAGACGTCAGACCACCCCCTCTGAGGAGCCTCCTTTATTTATTTATTTATCTAGTCATTCATTCATTTGGGTCACACTCGGTGATGCTCAGGGGTTACTCCTGGCTCTTCACTCAGGAATTACTCCTAACAGTGCTCTGGGGACCATATGGGATGCCGAGGATCGAACCCGGTCGGCCCTGTGCAAGGCTGTGCTGTCGCTCCGGTTCCCTGAGGAGCCTCCCTTTTAAGAGTACTCGGTACTTGTCAACCAAACCTTGAGTGGAGGGGAAACGGAGGAAGGGAAAATCTGCGCAACCAACCGGGTAGGGGGTGCTAAAGTGGAAGCCACAATTGCCTGCCTTTGGTGGATGCACTTATTTGGTCACATGGCCCCAGAAAAGGTGCCCCGGAGAGCAGTAAGATCCAGCTGTTGCTCCGGGCCGGCAGCGGGGCAGGGAAAAGGGGGAAAGCAGCCCAGAGACCCTCCTTATTTTAAGCTTGAGTGCTATAGGAGGCGGGAGCAAGCTTCCAACGCTGCTGTTCAGGTGCAAGAGTTCTCAGGCAATACTTGCCTGAGCTGGGCGCACCGGTGCACGGAAGTGGCGGCCAGCTCAAGGTCCGGATGTGAAGACCCTCCCAGTTCGGGGGCGGCCATCCTGTGGCCCTAACATTGAGTTCTGCAGGGAATGAGCTACCGGGGCTAGACACCCAGCCCCTCCCGTCGGATCCACGCGGTCCCACTGCGAGGCTGGAGTTGCAGACTCCTAAGTATGGATTGCGATAGGGGCCAGGGTGTTGCCGGGGCTTAGAGACGCCAAGATTGCAAAAGAGGAACGGCTTAGAACTCAACACTCAGAGGGGCATCCTGATCTAAACGCGCTTTGGGCAATCGACACAGGGTTCCGCCGGTCGCTGGGGGTAAAAAATTGGAGAAGAGGATGTGAAGGGGACACACCACACACACACACACCACACACACCACACACACACACACACACACACACACACTTTAAAGCGGATAATAAGGGATGAAGTCTATTCGAGAGCGCAAACAATCTGGAAGTACGCAAATCAGCGCTGCCGCCCTGGGCCTCGGTTTCCCCGTTTGCAAAATTTGAGCAGGCGGACCGGGGAGTCTCTGCTTCTTACGGTCGCTCCGGGAAGCTGCAATGTGCTGCACGGAAGCTGTTGCGGGCTGGGAAACCACAGATGCGGGGAAAGCGAGGCTGAAGACGGCAAGGAAGAATGCGGGAGAAGCTGATGGGAGGCGCGGAGCCGCGAGAGGGCTGGCTCCAGAAACAGGCTTTAGCGGGTTTTCACCCTTTCTCCCACACCTGGGCTCCACGGTTCCATCAAGACTCCCCGCGCCCCGTCGAGATCTGGCCAAAGAGTTGGCCGAGTTTCTTCTTCCATGCGCCAATTTTTAAGGTCATGGTGGGCAATAATTCATGCTTTAGGGAGAGAAGCTTCATTAGTTTCGGCTTGGGTTCAGATCTGCAGGTGAGCGAGTCTAGAAAGGAGCAGGAGGTTAAGGGGACTTCAGGTTGGAGACGGCAGAGTTTCCTGGTTCAGTTCGCGCGTCCCGGACCCGCCAAGCTTCATTCCCTAGCTTTGGGCAGAGGAGGGGGTACATATGCAAAAAAAAAAAAAAAAAAGTTGCTGAACTTTTCCCCCAACTTTGTCAGGAGGCGGGACCAGAGGGCGGCGCCAGCACCCTGATTCGCTGCTGGATCTAGTGTGGAGGCTGCAATTGGCGCGCGGGTCCCGGGCCGGGAAGAGCGGGCGTGGGGAGGGGGCGGCCCTCCCCGCCCGCGGGATCGCCTCGCGCCGGGAGCGGGTTAATTTCAAATCGGGGGGCTTGACTGCTCCGGGACGGTCACGCTTCCCTCTGCCCGCCCGCCCGCCGGCCCGCCAGTCCCGGTCCCAGCGTTTCCCTCCGGCACCAACCTCGGCGCTGCGTTAAGGACCCACACGGACTGCGAGACTCAAGATCTCCCGGGCCAGAGTCGAGAAGGTGTGCCGAGGAGTTCCTCCCCGCTCAGCCCCCGACAGCTCCAACCGTGAGGTAAACTGACAGGTCAGCGGAACCCAGAGGGACGCGGCGTCCAGCCGGCTGAGCGGCGGGAAAGGGCTGGGGAAGACTAGGGCAGCCGCGGCCGTTTCCCGCCTCTCGCTCTGCGGGGGCCGTGGAGGGAGGAGCTGAGCTCCCGCGCAGAGGGGAGGGGGCGAGCGAGGGGGGAGGGGCGGGGGACGTCTGGGTTCCGGGCGCGGGTTTGCCCGCGCTCCTGCCCCGCGCTGCTTAGGGGCGGCGCCGGCCACGTTCCGGCTTTCCGCGCCAAATTTTTTTAAATCGAAGGCGGAAGGTCGGGACCCGCCCCTATAGCCGTCAACCAATCGTAAGCTCGGGCTCTGCTCTCTCATTGGTCGAAAGTCGTTGCCGTGGTAACCGGAAGACGCTGTCCGGGAACTGCCGGGCCGGCAGCGCGCGGACTGGGCTCTGGGGGGAGGGGCTGTTGGCTGGGAGGAGAGGGAAGTGCGCGAAGCGCGGAGCTGGTGGCCAGTGTGCGTAAGGTTGCCTATTTAGCAAATGCTGCCTGCCGCCGTGGAGTTCAACACTGTGGCGTGATCTGATCACCCTAATAGCGTGTACACAACGCTTTGCATTTCTTAAAAAAATCTAAAAATAATTAATAGTCACAAGACGCTCTCTAAATGCTCAGAGTATTATCGGCGCTAAAGACTTAAATTTGGAAATTTATCGAGTTGCTTCCTAAGAAGTCACTGCTGAGCTTATTGATGCACGTGCGTGCTAGGGGAGAACTCCAGGCATCTAAATGCAGACTTTTATCCAGCTATTCGGGGTCGTATCTTCTCTGCTGGAACCTGTGCTCGGGGTCCCAAGCCCGAGCGCCGGTCTGTTAACAGGTGGGTGCTTGTGCTTGCTACAGCCGGTTCAGCGGGGTCCAGATGTTGGCCTGCCTTCTTTAAAATTAGGAAAGGACTGTCACTTGAAATTCTGTGGGTTGTTAGAAGTCTCATGACAGCGGGTCGCCAGACTGGAGGCATTTACAGGCGCTTGGGGGAGTTCCTCTCCCCAGGGGCTATCTCTGATGGGGAACGACCTTTCATGCTGTTCCTCCTTTTTTCGTTAGTTTTTATTACAGCAGTCAGTGGTGTTTGTAGAGGAATTTCCAAGGGATCGCCTGAGTTTATTTTTTTTGTTAACTTGGTTTTTTTTTCTTTAAGGATATTAAACTTTTAAATAGACTTAATTGGACAACATAAGCCCATCAGACTATTGAGAGGAACTCCAGATTTTTCATTTTTAACGAACTAAATGAATGAGACATTTACAGAATGGAGAACGAAAAGGTACCTTTTTAGATTCACTATTCATTCTTGCAGCTTAAATATAATTATTCCTCTAGCTTAACTCCATAATCCTTCAATATCCTATATCTTTCTAATGCCACTTTAGATAGTTGCTCTTCATTAGCCTTTTGTGGTTGGCCTCTGTTAAAACACTGAAAGGAAACTCCATTTTTGAAGAGGTAGAGTTGTCCATAGTTAATGTGATCTTTTGTGTTTTTAATGGTTCAGTAAAAGTCTCAAAGAGATAAGCATAGGGAAAAGATATTTCAAGAAGAATAAAAATTTAGTGGTTAACAAATTTCTGAAAATTCTTGGACAATTGAAGTTCAGAAAGGGCATTTGACATATTTGTTGGATTTCTTTTTGATAATCTGTCAAATTATTCTTTATTAAATAGGGGGCTACAATATCCATTTATGAAGGTATAATTTTGTAAAATTACTAGAAAGAGAGGGCTGGAGCAATAATACAGTAGGTAGGACATTTGCCTTACTTGCTGCCAATCCAGGTTCCATCCGATAACCCTTATGGCTCCTGGAGCCCTGCCTGGAGTGATTTCCGATCCATGGAGCCAGGAGTAAACCGTGAGCAAAGCCAGGTTTGACCCTCCCCCTCAAATTACCAAAAAGTAGTCAGTGGGGATCTCTTGAATGGAATTCAACTACTGATAGGTTTAAAAAATAAAGTATGCAAATTTCCCTAAAATTATTATCACTATACAGTGATACAGTGATAATTTTAGGAAATTTGCATACTTTATTTTCTCCCCCTAAAATATATTTTAGTCAAATAAGAGAGCTGTTCTCGCTTTTGATAGTCTGAGTCAAAACACCAAGCTTTTGGAAAAACCTCATTCTTGGGTCGGTTAGGAGTGCATGAGTAAGGATACTCTGTGGAATTTAAGTTTAAGGTGACTCAGATGCACTGATGCACAAGCCGGCAAGGATTCCCCTTTGGATTCATCCCATGGATTTCCATGTGAGAGCACATGGATGGAGAACATCCAGGTGACCAGTTTCAGCCTGGGTGTCCTTTTCTATAGAATTAGGACAACTGGATTTCATGAAAAGACAAATGTAAAGGCACTTGATAACCTGAAGTGTCACAGACAGATAAAAATAGTCCCCGTTAATCTTTGTTGCTAACATTATCTAGAAATCTGTTCTTTCAATTATTACCATCACAAGCATTTCCTTTAAAATAGCCATAGATTTAAAAAAAAAAAGAAAAGCCATAGAAGGTGAAGTCCCCAGGGCCCAAATGGAGAAGAGTTTTCCCATTAGTTTTACTTGAGAAATGCAGTTCACTTTCTTGTTTCTCAGGGATACTTTCCCCCTTTCTCCATTTAGAAAGTAAAGGGCTTTTAGTACCCAAAGACCAGAATTTCCTGGTTGGAAGAGTCCACTCTGAAGGCATTTGGATTTTTTTGTGCCCTATATGATTTTGCTAATAATTCTGATCCTCTATGCTCTCCCGCTGTCCCTATGACTCTGACTCTTCCATGGCTGGTGTTTTATTGTGAACACCAACTGCATACAGCTCTAATATTAGCTGGAGTGGGACATGCTTTGCTTAGAATAGTGCAATGAGTAAGAATGGTCCTTAGAGTTAAGATTATTTAAAAGTATTAACTCCTTTATGGGAACTGTGTTCAAGGCATATAGGAACTCTATACTACCTTTGCAACTCTTCTATAAATCTAAAATTATTTTAGAATTAAAAGCGTGAAAGTCTTGTCAAAATCTTTTTTATTCTTTAAGTGTAAGGTGAAACATACATCTTCCTATTTTGAAGATATTCCTATTTTATTGCAAAATTTAAAATGATAAATTTAGCTAATAGAAGATTGGACAATAATTAAACACTGGAATAGTTGCTAATTTAATAGTTGCAACCCTATTTGGCAATTTTTTCTTAATCTTCTGTTATACAATAAAATACTAGAAATCCTGATTTACAATGGATTTGATTTTCTTTTTTTTTTAAACCAGGAAAATCCCTTTTTTGAGCCTCATAAAAGGGGACTGATGAAAACGCCTCTAAAAAGAATCAACTACAGCAAATATAGTGTTGCCAGAGATCCAGTCTGACCTTGGTCCTCTAACAACACCCACTAAGCCAAGGAAATTGCCCAGGGAGAACCCTGGACACCAACCGCCAACCTGAAAATGCTCATCAGTGCCGTAAGCCCAGAAATCCGCAACAGAGATCAGAAAAGGGGGCTGTTTGACAATAGCAATGGATTACCTGAAGCCAAAGATTGTTTGCATGTAAGTGGCTGAGAACTGGATGTGTGTGGTCTGTATGGGATGGGTAGAAGTGGGAGGGATTTGGAGCAGGTGGATACGGGTACAGCAGTAGCAGAAGCCAGCAGTATGGAGCATCATCGCCTTGTCCTTCAGGGGGAAGGCTTGGTTACCAGGAGTTCTGAACGTTGGACATTTTTTCTACTCAACCCCCTTTCAGATCTGCCAGGCAGTACACACTGATTCCCTCACCTTTACCTTTTATTCTGTCTTTGAAACCCAGCACGTAGATGTGAGAGGTATTAGTCACCTGGTGCAGCTAGATGCCCCTGATAAATCCATTAAACTTTGTTCCAGAATAAGATATTATTTACCTTTTTCCTTTGCAGGAACACTTATCTGGAGACGAATATGAGAAATCTCAACCAAGCCGAAAAGAGAAAAGTTTAGGATTATTGTGTCATAAGTTCTTAGCAAGATATCCTAAGTATCCTAACCCTGCTTTGAATAATGACATCTGTCTTGATGAAGTAGCCGAGGAACTTAGTAAGTATGCAGAGAAGCGCACTAACATACCAGGTTACTAATTCAAGAAATTTCATGGGCTTATTCCTTCAGACCAGCCAATCTAAGCTGGGGTTTGAAGTGAGATCACTAGGGCCAGTAAGATAGTTTAAGTCTCTGAAGCTGTTGAATTTGAAGAAAGGTATGCAGTTTCCAGTTTCAATGAGTTGAGAGTGGAGATTGCTTCTGACTCTATTTCAAAGGAAAGCAACATTGTTTTTATGATTTCTTTCAAAAACAGCTACAATTCTGAACTTCTGTGCAGCTGTCTCTTTATTATTATTATTTATTTATTTATTTATTTATTTTTGCTTTTTGGGTCACACCGGCGGCGCTCAGGGTTACCCTGGCTCTGCACTCAGGAATTACTCCTGGCGGTGCTCGGGGACCATGGGATGCCGGGATCGACCCCGGCCGCCGCGCCTGCGGCGCCTCCCGCTGCTTCGCGGCCCCTTTTTTTTTATTTTATTTTTGCTTTTTGGGTCACACTTGGCAATGCTCAGTGTTTACTCCTGGCTCTGCACTCAGGAATTACTTCTGGCGGTGCTCAGGGGACCATATGGGATGCTTGGGATCGAACCCAGATCGGCCTCGTGCAAGGCAGGCGCCTTACCTGCTAGGCTATCGCTCCGGCCCCTGCAGCTGTCTCTCTAAAGAGAATGGTGTCTTGGTAGCTTCCATCATGGCACTGGGGTTGTTGTGCTCACAGCTTCCAAGCCTAATTCAAGAACCAGTGCACCCTGCCAAAGAGTGTTGGCAAAAGTCACTATGGTGAGAGGGCTGGAGAGAGTACAGGGGATAAGTCATTTGCCTTGCAATGCTTCCAACAGCTCCGCCAGGGGTCACTTCTGACCAGGAGTAGCCCGTGAGCACCAGCAGGTATGGCCCAACACCCACCTTCCCCGCCTCAGAAAAAGTCACTGCAGAGCTTTGTCTCATATGCTCCTCAGTGATCTGAATCTGGTTATAGCTAAAAGAAGTCTCTGGCAAATTCAGGGTACCTTTGGAGTCATGAAAATATCAGACTCGGGGCTGGAGGCGATAGCCCAGCGGGTAGGGGCGTTTGCCTTGAATGCGGCCGGCCTATGCCGGCCGGAGTCGATCCCGGCATCCCATATGGTCCCCCGAGCACCGCCAGGGAGTTATTCCTGAGTGCAGAGCCAGGAGTAAACCCTGAGCATCCCGGATGTGACCCAAAAAGCAAAAAAAAAAAAGAAGAAAGAAAAGAAAAGAAAATATCAGACTAATATCAGACTCTTGGGAACAGGAGACAGTACAGCAGGGGGCCTTGCAAGTTGGCCAGCCCTGGTTTTATCCCTGTCAACCCCTGTGGTCCCCAAGCCCTGCTAGAGTGATCCCTGAGTACACAGCCAGTAGTAAGCCCTGATCACTACCAGGTATGGCCCACCACCCACACACACCCTCTCCACACACACAAAAATGAAGAGATAGACTAGATATTTTCAAATAGAGCTATCATCCCCATGAAGAAAGTTTTGATCTAATGCCTTTTTTTTTTTTTCAGTTCCGTTCGGGGGGGGGGCTTTTTTTTTTTTTTTTTTTTTTAAACATTTTATACACGTGAGATATATACAAAGTTGCGGGGGTGTGTCAGCGCCTCAAGTGCCCTCAAACATGTCCCAATCCCGAATGGGGTTCTTTTCCTCTCTCAATTGTGGGTTGTTTTTTTTTGTTGTTTACTGTTTTGATAGACTTTTCCCACCTTTTAAATTTTTATATTTTTTTTTGATATAGGTTTTCTAAATAACTTTATTTCCTATTTTTAAGAGTAAGCCGGGCCAGGGCAGTAGTCCAGCGGGGAGGGCGTTTGCCTTGCACGCAGCCGGCCCATGCCGGCCCGGGTTTGGGCATCCCAACCCGGCATCCCATATGGTCCCCCGAGCACCACTGGGAGTAATTCCTGAGTGCAGAGCCAGGAGAAACCCCTGAGCATTGCTGGGTGTGACCCAAAAAAGCAAAAAAAAAAAATAAATAAATAAATAAGAGAAGTTTGGGTTTGGGGCTGCAGCCAGCAGTGCTCAAGGCTTTCACTGGCTCTGTGCTCAGGGATCAAGTCCTGGCAGTTCTCAGGTGACTATTTGCATGGCCAGGACCCAGGTCAGCCATGAGTGCAAGCCAAGTCCCTTACTGCGCTGCACTATATCACCAGCCCAAGAATAAGGCATTGTTACATATCTATTCACATATACCTAAGTGTGATACCTAAGGATATATGTTTGTCCCTCAGTATTTTCAGGAGATTGGTTCCAGACCCTCCCAGGGATGCCATGTATCACAGAATGGCATAGTTTATCCTTATAACCTACAGAGATCCTCTTATGAAATTGAGGCTCTCTAGATGACTAACGATACCTAATACAACCTGGGTGCCGTCAGTTGTGCATATTGCTGAGGGAACGAATAGTGGCAAGGAAAAACTATACAGTACAGAGGCACCATGATAGGCCTGATTACATAGAACCTGTTTTCATGGTGCTGTGGTTGGCTGAGTTTGCAGATCCAGACCTGCACGCGATGCCACCTTCACTTTGATTCAGTAGGTCAGTGTTGCTGGGTTCCTACGTGCTAGACAGTTTGGGATAATGTCAGTGAACAAAAAGGGCAGCATCTCTGCTCTGAGGTTCTGCTGTTTTGTGGGGGAATAGAACACAAGACCTCAGTAGCTCGGGCCCCGTTGAGAAAGTGGCATCTGTGGAAAGACCTGATAGAAACGAGGCACTGAGCTCTGAGAACACTTGGAAGAGTGATTTTAGGCGGAAAGGACAAACTAGTAGGGCTCTCTGCAATGCTCCAGAAACAGTAAGAGATCTTAGCCCCTTTTCATTACCTTACGACATCTCTATGTGTGTTGTGTCTTAGAGTACAATATCAGGAATAGATTACACATAAGGGTTTTGGTTTAAAGTCTTGGTTACACCACTACGGCTTTGTTTCTTGCGGTGAGCTCTTTAGCTAGGCTGAAACTATTTCCTCATCATTAAAATAGAGCTCATACTTACCTACCCAGTTTGGGGTAAAAATATCCCAAAGCTGTGAGGTACCATAGTAGGCTTTCTATTTATATTTACATGATTTGTGCCCTGGGAGAAGGAAGTCACTTTTTCTCATCTTCACACTCTCTGATGGATGTAAAGGAAGTTTCATCATCTAGAACTGAGTCAAAAAAAGAAAAAAATGAGCCGTTGCTGTGCAAACTCCAAAAAATTTGATCCTATTCATGTACAATTCCTCCTTCTCTGTAGATGTTGAGCGTCGGCGCATCTACGATATCGTCAATGTCCTGGAGAGTTTACATATGGTGAGCCGATTGGCCAAAAACAGGTACACGTGGCATGGAAGACATAATCTCACCAAAACCCTCGGGACGCTGAAAAGCGTTGGGATGGAGAACAAGTATGCTGAGCAGATTATGATGATCAAGAAAAAGAATATGAACAGGAGTTTGACTTCAGTAAGAGTTACAGTATAGACCATCTGCTCAAATCACATACTGCCCCAAATGGACACCCAGACATGTGCTTCGTCGAGCTCCCTGGAATGGAATTTCGGGCAGGTAAGAGATGGCGTGGCACTTCTCAGATTTGAGGAAAGATTCCCTAGAGAATACTTCTCCGCTGCCTTTAACATTTAAATGCCACAGTTGTCCTGTGTGACCGGTTGGGGGTATTTTTAGCCCTGTTATTTTAGAAGTCACTTGTCCCTTTGTGAATTTTAATTCTCTAATCCTCATCCTTCTCCAAAGCGTCTGTAAACAGCCGCAAAGACAAGTCTTTGAGAGTGATGAGCCAGAAATTTGTGATGCTGTTTTTGGTGTCGACGCCTCAGATAGTGAGCCTAGAAATCGCTGCAAAGATTTTAATTGGGGAGGGACCACGTAGAAGATTTGGACAGAAGCAAGTTTAAAAGTGAGTGTGGGGGTTGGTAGCCCTGGACTTTTTGGACCTATCCTTAAACAGCATCTCAGAAACTTTCCAGCTGCGCTTTGCTCTCTACACGGGTCTCCTCTGAGTCTGCTCTACACCTCTCCCTTGGAAGCCCCATCTGACTGTGAACTAACTTGTAAGATTCTAAGAGTAGCATAGGGCTGCTCTTACTTGTCCTATTTGTCTTTGGTTAATAAGCAGTTCCTTAAAAGATTACCTCATTCGATACAGTAACATTATTCGCCCCCTAGAATTACACTCCAGAGAATGTATAGGAGCCTTGTAGCCTAATAAATTGTGAGTGGCCCTGCTGGCGCTCTTTGTCCTGGCTCTCTGATGTGGGGATATGAATAACTCTTCAAATACATGCCCCAGAAGTGTCCTGAGCACAGTTGGCCTGCCATTTTAAAGGAGACGCCAGCACGCCTGCTTCAAGTTGGGAGAGACGTATAGGTTGAGCTCTGTTCCTGATGTAGACTGCCCTGACCTCCCTGGCAGATGTTGCAGGAACCTTCACACAGACCCTTAGAGAGACTAGGGAGGTGTTGAGCACCCTAGCACTAGCCTGTCGACAGTCTCTGATTCCTGTTAGCTGTGCACTACCAGAACTCCAGGCAGAGCATGAGGCCAGTCTAGACATTAGGCTCTGTGGACCCCAGCTGTTAGATGAGGAACCACCCCAAGCAACAGCGGAGGTGGTGTGGGATGCTTAAGGTTCCTTAAGGTTAGAATTAGGAGGAACCACGCCCGAGCAACAGCGGAGGCTGTGTGGGATGCTTAAGGCTTCTTCCCAGGCCTGGAAAGCTCTTCTGGTCCCATTAAAGCATATTCAGGCAGCCCGTATTATGGTGTTGCCGCAAAGACAAAATTAAGAGTAAAGGAAGTGATCCTAGCACTTGGCTTCTGAGTCGCCAGACAGTTTTCAGCTCTCTAGTTCACTGGTTAGTCACAGTGTTGGAAAGGATTCTAAGAACTATAAAGGGGTCATTTGCTAAATTCCTAGGGATTTCATTCAGCGCCTTCTGCGGAGCGCTCATCTGTGATTTTTTTTCTTTCTTTCTTTTTTTTTTTCTTTTTTTTTGCTTTTTGGGGTCATACCTGGCAATGCTCAGGGGTTTCTCCTGGCTCTGCACTCAGGAACTACTCCTGGCGGTGCTCGGGGACCATATGTGATGCCAGGGATTGAACCCGGGCCAGCATGGGCCGGCCACATGCAAGGCAAACGCCCTACCCGCTGAACTATCGCTCCAGCCCCCATCTGTGATTTTTTTTTTTTTTTTTTTTTTGCTTTTTGGGTCACACCCGGCAATGCTCAGGGGTTACTCCTGGCTCTGCACTCAGGAATTACTCCTGGCCGTGCTCGGGGACCATATGGGATGCTGGGGATCGAACCCGGGCGGCACAGGCCGGCCACATGCAAGGCAAACGCCCCTACCTGCTGGGCTATCGCTCCAGCCCCCAATCTGTGATTTTTATCCTAGCAAGCTGAAAGTACAGGTGGACTGTAACAATATGTAAAATGTATAGATTTGCTAAAGATGCATGCTGTGTAATGAAAGTATCCAATTTTACAAGTTTCATTGGATAGACGACTTTTTGGTGACTAATGATGTTAAATAAATTGTACTGTTTTAAGCTATGACCAATAAGAAAGGAATAGAATACATTCATCACTGATGCTTTGCTTTTGTTTGTTCAGAAACCTCTTTGGAACTTGTTCAGTAATAATAACATTTTATTTTTTTTTTTAAATCTGTAACATAGTTCCCTGTGTTACAGACTCAGATGCTCAGAGGACTTTATTTTTTTGTCTTTTCAATACCAGCCTTTTTAGTAGCTAGGCTAAATTTTTAAATTTTAATCAAAACAGTTATCATTGAAATAACTTAATAAGAGTCATATTTTCCTCTCTGTCATTGATGTTAGTATAATCTTGACTATAAGGTTGTTATGAAGCAGAATTTTTTGCTCTTCCATTGTTACATTAAGCGTTGTATATGCTTTTTCTCCTCCAGCAAAAATAAGGAGGTTGTATGATATAGCTAATGTTCTGAGTAGTCTGGATCTTATCAAGAAAGTTCATGTCACGGAGGAAAGAGGTCGAAAACCAGCTTTTAAATGGACAGGCCCAGAAATCACTTCAAATTCCAGTGGTATGTTTTTGTTCTTTTTGCTTCCCTATTCTAGCCTACTGTGTATACTTGTGTGTGTGTGTGTGTGTGTGTGTGTATGTATATATATATATATATATATATATATATATATATATATATATACATACATACATATACATACACCCCCCAAAAAGCTATATATATATATGTTTTTTTTTTCTTTTGGGGGGGTCACACCCAGCAATGCTCAGGGGTTACCCTGGCTCTGCATTCAGGAATTACTCCTGACGGTGCTCGGGAGACCATGCGGGATGCCAGGATCGAACCCACGCCTGCTGCATGCAAGGCAAACGCTCTACCTCCTGTACTACCACTCCGGCCCCTACTGTATATTTAAAGATATTTTCCTTACCCCTTCTAACCCACACTCTGACATAGAAAGAATATATCTAAGTGGTTGAACAGACCCAGGAGAAATAAGGGATGTTTGTCTTCTGGCTTTACCAGCAACCCAGCGTTCATAACCGACCACTTCCCATCCTGTGTCTAAGGGGTAAAAAAAATGTGAAAGAATATGAAAAAGTGTCACCCAACACAAGATACTAACATCATTAAGGCATACAGTGATCATAGCAGAACCTGTGCACCTTGGAATGTGGGGGATTGTCTCATCTTGGATCAGAGGTGCCCATGTAGAAGTTTGACAACATGGGCCTTAGAGGCAGAGACTTAGGTTACAGTCCCTGCTCAAACGCTTATCAGCTGTGTGGCTTTGGACAAATTACTCTCTAATGCTCAGCATTGTCACCTGCAAAATGGTGAGGAAAAAAGTGCCATTGCAAAGTTACCATGCTTTTGGATACAACCTTACAGAGAGCCTTTGCTGCCAGGATTGGGTTTATGTAAAGTTATTGTGTTTCGGATACAACCTTACAGAGACTTACTACACTGAAAGACTGAGTTAGGTGTTTATTTATTTATTTATTTTGCTTTTTGGGGTCACAACCGGCGACGCTCAGGGGTTTCTCCTGGCTCTTCACTCAGGAATTACTCCTGGTGATGCTCGGGGACCATATGGGATGCCGGGATCGAACCCTAAACGCCCTACTGGGCTATTGCTCCAGCCCCCTGAGTTAGGTGTTTAATGTCTCTGAACTAAAGGTGGGTTTTCTGAGAACCTGGAGTTCTGTAACACAGTTCCACAGACTGGGTGGCTTAAAAGCAGATTTAAGATAAATGAGCAGATTTCAGATTATAGGAGTTATAAATAATAATAAGATTTATTCTCACAGTCTGGGTGGTTAGGAAGTCTTAAGGTCAAGGTGCTGGCATATTAAATGGCGGAAGGGTCTAGGAAGCTTTGCATATTCTCATTTGTTGTTGTTTTTTGGGGGGGACCACAACTGACAATGAGAGGATTTACTCTCGCTCTGTGCTTAAGGACCACTCCTGGTAGGGCTCAGGGGACCAGATGGGGCACCAAGAACTGAACCCAGGTTGGCCACGCATAAAGCAAGCATCCTATCACTCTCCTACCACTCTAGCCCCACTGTGGAGTTTCTTATAAGATCATGCAGCCTATTCAAGGGACTCCACCTTCATCACCTAGTCAGCTCCTGCCACGCAATGGTCCTATCTTATGCCTTTATAGAGGGCATCAGTGTTCAACATAGGAATCTGGGAGGGAACATAATATTCAGTCCCTAATGGTTCAGGGTCACCATTGCTCAAAAATTCCAGACTCCAAAGATTACATACTGCACAATTTTGATATACCGAGAAGAAAGACACCGCTGACAACTGCAGTGGAAGACACCACTGGTTTTAGGACAGAGTGGGCTGCAGAGATGCTGAAGGATGAAATACTGTCTCTGGATTCCTTTAGCGAGATAAACAAGGTTGTTTAAGGCAATGATTTTAAAGCTATGTCTGACACATGGTTTAAACATGTGTCAGACATGTTTAAAAATGTTCTGACACGGGCCGGAGCGATAGCCCAGCGGGTAGGGCATTTGCCTTGCACACGGCCGGCCTGTGCTGGCCCAGGTTCGATCCCTGGCATCCCATATGGTCCCCTGAGCACCTCCAGGAGTAATTCCTGAGTGCAGAGCCAGGAGAAACCCCTGAGCATTGCCGGGTGTGACCCAAAAAAAAAAAAAAAAAAAAAAGTTCTGACACATTTAAAGATGTGTCAGAACATTAGAGCCACAGAACCACTTAAGGAGCATCATGGAATGATACTTGGACTTCATGGCCCAGCGGGAGCAGATCCACCTGTGTTATAATGTTCTACCCTTTTCTGTTTCAGGTCCCAGCCCAGTCATCCCTTTTGCCCCCTCTGATATAGAAGTGAAGCAATCTTCAAAAGAGAACTGTGCCAAAAACCTCTTTTCCACCCGTGGGAAGCCAAATTTCACCAGACACCCATCTCTTATCAAACTAGTAAAGAGCATAGAAAGTGATCGAAGAAAGATAAATTCTGCTCCCAGCAGCCCTATCAAGACCAATAAAGGTATGTTTTCACTAGTGTCAGGTTCCTGCTCGGCAGAAATTCTTTGTCTCTCTGATCATATAACTTGCTTGGTCCCAGTGGGACTTCTTAGAGAATTGTTTCAATATCGGTATACCTAACCCATCTTGAAGCCTAACCTAAGAAAATTAAAGGTAATAATTGATGGGGCTTCTCCGTACTGGGTGTGATTGCAGGTTGTGGAGTACGTGCTTTCTGTTCAGTCTTTTTGTCTTCCAGGAAGCTTTTCTCTATTTATTCTTTGACTTTGACCACATTTCCCTCCTCTTTCTATTTTTTCCAGTTGAAAATTCTCAGAATTCTGCACAGTTCCCAAGTAAATGGCTCAGCTTGCAGCTATTTGTAAAATGCAGTTAGAAGAGCAATCCAGGTAGGTTGGCCATGCCCTTTGGCAGCGGGATGAATCCCTTCCACACTGCAGCATTAGCATAACTTACTAGATGAAGAATAGACACCCTCCCCAGAATCTGAAACTCCTATTATTACAGAAACCCCCTGCTCATTTCCTGGCGCGTGGTTTTAATTTGAGGCTTTACATGGTGAAACCTGCAGAGAAAATGTTTCCATAGTGTCATGTTTGCATTTTGTCTTGCAGCGAACCCAGAAAGAAAGTGAAAGTCCAACTGACAAGATCTGGGCCCTGCAAACCAGTGGCCCCTCTGGACACCCCAGCGAGCGCAGAGCTGGAGCTGACAGCACCATCCCTTATCCAGCCCCTGGGGTGGTCCCCTGATCCCCAGCCCACTGTCATCGGCCATGCCTGTGATCCTACCTCAGGCCCCTTCGGGTCAATCCTATGCCATCTACTTGCAACCTGCCCAAGCCCAAACTTTGACCCCACAACAAGGCCTGAGCCCAACAGTATGCCAACCCACCTCTGCTAAAGCTCTGAGATCAAAAGACTCTGCAGATTGCACTGCTGAGAAGGTGACCAATGATTCCTCTAAGTGCTATGCGTCCGCCAGGCCTGGAAGCTTGTTGCCAGGACCAGAAAGACAGGGTACAAAGCACCGAGACAGGGAGCCAGCTGGGGAAAGGGGATCTAAGAGGGCAAACCTACATGAGGACGGTGGTTCCAAAAAGAAATTTAGAGAAGACCTGAAAGGACTTGAAAATGTCTCCCGCAGTGAGTACCTTTTTTAAACTCTGGGACCCCCTCACACCGCCTCCCCCAATTGGTGGGTTGTGAAATTTGCCAGTGCAAAGAGCAGCCTCTCTGGAGACACAAAACTGTTCCTTAGCATCCCGTAATCCAAACAAGGACCCAGACAGTTAATCCCCTGGCTGGAATGACAGCGGACATTTTTAACCTTTGGAGGAGGGGATTATTTGCTCCCTTTTTTAAGCACCATGAGTGGTTGCCGTGGTGGTCCATTTCTTCATCACACACTGCAAACACCTGTTGAAAGTCTTAAGTAATTTCTATGCAGATGTAGCCCTGAGTGAATGGCTGCATGTGTAGGGTTCCTCTAACTCCCTCTGAGTCATTAGCTAATGTGTGTTTGATGCCATGTAACTGGCATCTGGAGCTTAGGAAGACCAATTCCCCCCTCACTTGTTACTTTTCTTAACCTAAAATCTAGGCCAGAATTCCCATTTCCTGTAAATAGAAAAGTCACACCCATCTAGACAAATTGTAGCTATTCTTGTCCATTGAATATAGAGATTTGATTCTTCTGAGCAATTTTTATTCTTTAGCTGCTTAATTAGGCAGTTACAGGATGCCTACCAGCGTACCAGGTATCAGGAGTGTGGGATACTTCTCATTATGGTTATGTTCTTTTCGTCCCTTGGGACAATATAATGAAAGACGTTATTACCAAATAAGCACCATTAAATGTGGAAGCAGGGGTTAACCTCTTTTTTTTGTTGCTGCTATTAACTCAAGTTACTTTACTTCTCCAACTCATGTAGTTCCACGTCTATAAGGAATTTGTTCCACCTGTTTCCCTGACCATCTCAAACTCTGAGCTCTGAATCAAATCAAACCCAGCACCTGTCCTTGGTGACATTGCTTTTGACATTGCTTTTGCTCCAGGACCACATTATGGTATTTGTGAGGTTAATTTATTTTTACAGGATGATTTTCATAAAGGTGTTTGTGATCCTTGAAGGGGACTAGAGAAGTAAGGAAGGTTATTTTCTGTAAACATTGTTATTCAGGAAGGTTTTGAGGTTGTCAAATTATCCCTGAGGATGGTTTCATTGAAACTATCCAAAATACCTATTATCTTATCATTTTTTTGCACTGAATATACTGGCAAGGGGTAAAATTACTAGGCTTTAGCATGATTCAATTTTCCAGGAAGTCCCTAATCTTTCTAGGCCAGTGGGTATGATTTTATAACGGTCTTCTGTTGCTCACTTGGTTATTCCGGATTAGGGTTTTTGGTGGACAGATTTTCCATGTCTTAAGCTTTGTTGTCCATCTCTGTAATTTCATTTTTACCATTTCTTTTGACATGAACTGACAATGACAATGAGAAATTTTCAACAAATGTTTACTGAGAAAATATGTACTTCTAGGGCTGCAGAGAAGATATTAGATAAACATGCACATGTCAGGTTGTGCATAATAGGGACTATCATGAAAATTAACCAGGATCAACACAAGAGCGAATAAGAAGAGGAAGGGAGTACTGAAACTCATAGAATCCTGGTTAGACGATGTGTCAAATAGGTTAAAATCCATCTCGCTATCTTAAAACTCTTTAAATAGGGGCCAGAGCAGTAGCACAGCAGGTAGGGCACTTGCCTTGCACATGGCCAACCTGGGTTTGATTCCTGCCATCCCATATGGTCCCCCGAGCACTGCCAGGAGTAATTCCTGAATGCAGAGCCAGGAGTAATTCCTGAATGCAGAGCCAACTCCTGAGCATCTCTAGGTGTGACCCAAAAAAAAAAAAACTTAAATAAAGGAGTTGGCATCTTAGGTTACAAGATTTTGTGATGAGTAAGTAGATTTTTTATGAGTGTATGTTTTGCTGAAGATTCGTAAGAGTTAAAACTAGTAAAAATAAATAGTATCTTCCATATACTATGGAAGAGTATGATTAGGGGCTGGAGCGATGGTCCAGCGGGTAGGGCGTTTGCCTTGCACGCGCCAGTCTGTGCCGCCCGGGTTCAATCCTTGGCATCCCATATGGCCCCCAAGCACCACCAGGAGTAATTCCTGAGTGCAGAGCCAGGAGAAACCCCTGAGCATTGCCGGGTGTGACCCCAAAAAAAAAAAAATATATTAAAGTACAAGGTTTTTTTTTTTTTACACTGGTGATGCTCAGGGGTTATTCCTGTCTCTGCATTCAATAATTACTCCTGCGGGTTCTCAGGGTGGTGGTGGGGGCATATGGGATGCCGGGATGCCAGGGATTGAACCCAGGTCAGTTGTGTGCAAGGCAAACAACCTGCTATACTATCAGTCCAGCCCCAAAGTATAGCTATTTATAGCTATTTAAACCTACCTTTTAAAAATTCTCTAAGGGCAAGGAGCTAGTATAGCAGTTAGGGACATGCCTAGTGTGCAGCCAACCTGAGATGTATCCCTAGTACTACGTAGTCCCCTGAGCACCACTAGGGGTGGCACTAGTAACCCCAGTCAGGATTTCCTGGGTAACAGCACTGCAGGGAATTATATGGAATCTCCTACCCAGTTGGCCAAGAATCTCTGGGTAACCCCCTAGAACTGCGGGAAATTATATGGAACCTCCCACCCAGTTGGCCAAGTCCCAGATGGGACTCTTTGGTCTCTGAACACCCTTGGAGTCCCCCCAACCCCAGTCCCCCCACAAGGGATTCTCTATTTCTAAAGCTTTAAAGGAAACTTTACTAAACTTGACAGTACCAAACACCATTTTGCTCCCTGTATACTTTAAGCATTGTGGGTCCTGACTTGACTTGTTCCCAATGAAAAAGACAGGAACCAGCATCCTCTAGATCAAAGTGAAGGCAGTTGTTTTGACACAGGAGAGAAAAACGATCTGGAGGGAAGATAATGGGTCAGGAGCCTGGTTTACAAGAGCTGCTTTGACCTTTTGCCAAAGGTCTTGATAAGACTGAAGCTGGCTTTGCAGAGAGCTTAGCCACCCTCCCACCCTCCTAGGTCCTCTTCTGTAAAAGTCTACAGTGTGCCAGAATCTGGCAGGCTGGTGGGCAACACATACAACTAAACTCTGGCTTGTTCTGTTTGGAATATAATATTAGGGAGGTGGAGGGTGGCTTGGAACACACCCATTTGTGCTTGGGGGCTTATTTCTGGCTCTAGGCTCAGGAATCACTCCTGGCTGAGATCGTGAGACCATACATGGTGCTGGGGTTTGAATCTGGGTTGACTGCATGCAAGTCAACTTTATCCACTGCACTGTTTCTCTGATCCCAGGAATATGACATTGTTACCAACAACCTTCTCCAAGATAAAGGGTCTCTGTTTTCTCTCTTTTTTTTTAAAGTCTTGTTCCCTGCCCTTTAATGTGTATACTATTAATAGTGTCTGTGTGGTATCATTAGAGTCCAAAGACTAGAAAGAAAACATAGGAAGACAGTTCCTTGGTTGTAAACCAGGAATTAGCAGTATCTTTCTATAGTGGGTCATAACCATATTTGTCTTTGTGAGCCACATGGTCTCTCTTATACCTCTTTAACTCTGACAGTGTGAAAACATAGGAAAGCTTCATGGACACTACTTGAATGAATGAGCATGACTGTGTTCCAATATAAACTCTATTAGCAGAAAAGCCAGGTGCCAGAGAGACAGTACAAGGAACCATGTTAGGGCACTTTCCTACCATGTGGCTCTGGGAGCAACCCTGGTTCAAATCCCAGCCCCTGCTTATGGTGCGCCTACACTAAGCAGAATGGCCCTGAGCACCAAGCCTGTTGTAGCCCCAGAGTATAGTCAGGTGTGCCAGGCAGGAAGCCAATATTTTTAATTGTTTTGAATTTTATTTTTTTAATTTTTTTATTAAAACACCATGATTTTCAAAGTGCAAAGTTTTCATAATACAAAGTCATGACTTTTTTTTTTCTGGTTTGTTATGGGCTAATCTGGCTAATTTATGTTCTTGCATTGACCATCTGAGATTCTAGAATGTGGTTGGTTTCTACTAGTTTGATATACCGCACGGCCACTTGGCGGCCACACACCACAGGGAAAGCCAGTAACGACTTTGCCCCGTGTGTTTGTGTCTCTGGATCATGGCCTAGAGCAGTTTGTGAGGAAACCAATTTTTTTGGTCTACAGTTTGGCAACACCATTTCTTTACATTTCTTAAAATGTTTTCCTTGAGTACTATTACTACCAAAAAGTCAGTTGTCCTAAGCCTGTCAAATTCTCTGCTGGGTGCTGCACATAGAGGTCCCCAATGCATGCCCTCATGAAAGAAGGCCAGGAATTCTCTCTAATGAAGGTACCACCTGCCTTCGTTTAACTCAACATCTCCCAAACATAGTCAGTACGGTAATTTATAACTGGTGTGACTATCCTGTGGCACTAGGATCCCAGAATACTCTGAGATAGACCATCCCATACTGTTCCACGAGCTGGACCACTATGGTGTCGGGTGTACTTTCCAGCAATTAGCTGGACGAGTACATCAAGCAGCTTGACAATAGGACTTAGTGTGAGGAGTGTTTGGGTGAAACCTACCCATAAGCAGACTCAATACCATCTGCAGGACATGCTTCCAGAGACCACATGTGGCCTTTAAGAAATACATGCTGGGGGCGGCCCAGCGGGTAGGGCATTTGCCTTGTGCCGGCTCATGCCGGCCGGTTCGCGCCGGCATCCCATATGGTCCACCGAGCACCGCCAGGAGTAATTCCTGAGTGCAGAGCCAGGAGTAACCCCTGAGCATTGCCGGGTGTGACCCAAAAAAAAAAAAAAAAGAAATACATGCTTTGGGGCGGAGGCGATAGCCCAGCCGGTAGGACGTTGCCTTGCACGTGGCCGGCCTGTGCCGGCCGGGTTCGATCCCCGGGCGTCCCATATGGTCCCCCGAGCACCGCCAGGAGTAATTCCTGAGTGCAGAGCCAGGAGTAACCCCTGAGCATTGCCAGGTGTGACCCAAAAAGCAAAAAAAAAAAAAAGAAAGAAAAGAAATACATGCTTTGGGCCAAAGAGATAGTACAGGGGTTAAGCCACTTGGCTTGCACAGTTAATCCGGGTTCAGTCCCAGCACCATGAATGGTCCCCCAAGCCTTGCCAGGAGTGAGCCCAGAGCCAGGAATAGACCCTGAGCACTGCTGGGAATGGTCTAAAAACCAAGGAGGGAAAGAGGTAGGGAGTAAGGCGCAAGCTGACCCATCCAGAGCCCACCTAATTGGAGGCTGTGGTCTGAAGAGAAAAACCACCAAGACTGTTGATTAAGCCTTGAAGAGGCACGTGACCATTTTTCTTCCCGTATCTATGTGTAAAATAAGTCTTTCCTTCTTGTTTCCTAGACCTTATTCCCATCAGGATACCTAATCCTCTCACCCAGTGCTCATCCCTGGGGACAGAGTCCATTTTGCCTAATAAAGAAAACTTCGGCTACTCTTTCCCCAAACCACAGGATCTACAGCTCCCCTATCACAGGTGAGTGCGTTGGGAGGCCTATTGGAACATGACTGTGTGTCCGACTCACGTGAGCCCTGTGAAGCCTATCGGCCAAATGCCTGTACCTTAAGACTGTCTCACCCTGTTCTTTGCAGGTGTCATTCCAGTGACCTCATCCGAACTCACTGCTGTCAGTTTTCCCTCTTTCCACGTAACACCTCTGAAGCTTATGGTCTCACCAACTTCTGTGGCCGCTGTACCTGTCGGGAATAGCCCTGCTCTCTCTTCAAGTCACCCTGTTCCTGTCCAGAACCCCCCAGCTCAGCCATAGTAAACTTCACACTTCAACACTTGGGGCTCCTCTCCCCAAGTGTGCAGGTGACCGCTTAGCCCCGGCCTGGCTCCATCCCCATGTCCCCCGAGTAGAGGCTATTAGTGTCACTCTGGACAGTACAGGTGTGCAGCAAGGAAAGGCAAGCAGGTACGACTCACCCATCTCAGGCCAGAGCCAGCCAAGTGGACAGTTCATCTCTGGATCTGGAGCACAGCAGGTGAGTATGTTTTCACGGCTTCGATTTTCCGATTGAATAAGTCCTTAATGGCCAGGTGGTGCAACACCTGCACTGGGTTTTCTCCTGGCTGGCTCAGCAGACTGTATAGGGTGCCAGGGATCAAACCCTGGTTGGCCGCGTGTGAGGCAAATTCCCTACCCACTGTACTATCAGTCTGACTGTTACCAGCTGTCTTATCTAACCTTGTCACTTGTCTTCCCATTGTTCTTTGATTTGCTTGAGCCGGCACCAGTAACGTCTCCATTCGCTGGGAATGAGTTCCATTATTGTTACTCTTTGTGGCATATTGAATACACCACTGGTAGCTTGCAAGGCTCTGCCGTGGCTCTGGGTTCATCCCAGGAGGCCCAGTCTTTTTCTGTGTCAGACCATCAACCATCCAGGGCCCAGGGGCAGAGCCCTGGATGTAGACAAGCCTGTCTTCTGTTTGCCACCTGCCCATGCACCTAGGCACTATAGCCACACCTGTAACACCTCCAGGGGCAGGTTGTCTAACCTTAATAAAAATAATTGAGACTGTGATTGAGGCTGAGTGGGCTAGGCTCCAACCCCATGGTCCAGTCTGTGTGGCTTTAACCTTTTCTGTCCATGTCTCTCTTTTCAATCAGCCTGTTCCTGTGACACCCAAAGGGGCACAATTAGTGGCGAAAGTTTCTTCCGGTACCCCAGGTGGACCAACCAAGCCAAAGGGCTCCCCCTGTGTGGATTTCGATGGTGCTAATAAAACCTCTGTAGGGACACTCTTTGTTCCACAGCGAAAACTGGAAGTCTCCACGGAGGATGTCCACTAATGAAATGATTTGGTTTGAACTTTCTGAAGAGTTATTTGGAAGAAAAGAGAAATTGATTTGGAAAATGTGTTCTCTAAGAATACTGTAAATACGTTGGGATTTTACTTAATTTTAAAGCAAGGGGCCGGAGGATAGCCCAGCGGGTAGGGCGTTTGCCTTGCAGCTGGTAAAAGCAAGTGCTTGTTTTGATACACACACTTGTATAAAGCTAAAATCAACCTTTGGTCCTACAAAATTAAAGGAAGACGTTGAACTAAGGTATATCAACTTCGAGAGGGGAAGGATCTGTTATTACAGCTGTGTCTATATTATATATTATTATGCAAAGTAACTGTATTAAAGTTTACATCCCTTTAAGTGAATATGTGATAGCATTCTCTTCACTTTGCACAAAAAAAAAACCAACAAAATGCTGTGATGTATTTCATTGTATTTTTAAATAGGATATAGCAATATCTTTTTGTAATTTCTTTCATTTTTTGTGACTCTACAGTATGTCTTTTGTAAAGTTCTCAATAATCTCAATCAAGTCTATGGAAAAATTATTTATAAAATGTATTTTAAATCATAAGTTGTTCAAATTAAAACTTTTCTAAAATGTATTTAATATTTCATTTGGCCAGATAGGGCTTTCGGGAGAAAATGAAAATCTTATCTGTCCTCAGAGACTGGCTTGACAAGGCGGTTGGCTCCTGGGTTCCCTGCGGCAGGCAGGGTTTATTGAATGCTTGTACATTCGTCCCCCGCTTTTCATCCTTCCTAGTGGCTGCACTGTTATAGCAGTAAAAATGGCCTGGACAGTTTGTTGTTTGTTCAAGGACACCTAGTTAAGTTCCCTGAGCTTTCCACTGTCCTGGGAAATGAGAAGTGGAAGGCCGCTGTTGAGTTCCCTCACTCCCCTGCATTGACCCCCTGTACCCCCCCAGCCTCCAGCTATGTACAAAGAGGGGCTGCAGCTATGTCCTGTGATCTCACTAAATCCCCATAATCTCAGAGCTGCCATGTTAGCTAGACATTTCCTTGAGACCCTTTTTTAAGGAGCGAACTTGAGAATCAGTGTAGGGCCTTACCTGGTCAAAGCCTTAAGACACCTGCAACTTGGCCTATGATTTATTTCCTACAGTGTTTAAGCTAAGCACTGTGCTGCCTTTTCAAAGGCTTTCTCTCTACAGTTTAGGACTGTGTGGTCTACTCCAAGGCTCAGAAAATTTTAAACCAAGTCCAGGATTGCAGTCACAAGTCTTTTGTCCCTCTTTATCCGCTGCGCCTCTGTGCCCTGGGGCATACCTCCAAGCTCTGGGAGGAACCAAGCACAAAAAGGGGATGGGGATTTGTAAGGTCATCCCATCAGATGCATCTGATGTACAGCCAAGCAAAGGCAGACAATTCCACTTTCATCAAGAGTCCGTTCCTCCATACCACTAGAGAACCAATAACTGGGCCCTTTGATCAAATTCCTCTCCGGTTCTAAAGCCTTTGTCCCACCTGGAAGATGGAGTCTCCTAATGCAGCAAATGCCTCCTATCTTCAGGGTGCAAGTAGTGGGGTTGAGGAAAATAGTACAAACACGTGAACTTACAGTATTTCTATTCAGTAAGGAAAAGTCAGTTGCCAAATGGTAGATACAGACAAAAGGGTGATGCTCAATGGAGACGCTGACTTGCACACACAATTGTGAAGTGCTGACAGTCACTAGCTCTGAAAAGGGGAAGCTCCTCTCAGAGAGATTAGCCAGTAAGATTCTGTTCTGCCCCTGCTTCCATGCTCTCCTCATGAAGTACCTCCCCAGGATGAAGTACCTGTGGATATCAGATGCTCAGACACCAGATTGTCCCATGCAGGTCGTCCATGGTGACAGATTCACAGGTGGCCCCTCCATTGCTCCTGTTTATGCCCTGATGTATTTCTGAATGAGGCTGGGACTTGGGATTGGCTTCTCAATGAAGCCCTGGTACGGGGGTAAACATAACTATCCATATTCATTCACCCAATCTTCTGGAGTCTCCTTTGCTGGCTTTGAGGAAACCCAACATGCCAAGGAACTGTGGGCAACCTCTTGGAGCTGAGTGTGGGCTACAGTCCAAAACAGCATGAAGCTAAAATCCTCAGGCATACATGTAGCCACCAAGAACTGAAATCTGTCAGCAACATGGCGGTGCCCGTCAACAGATCCTCCCTCCAGCAGCAGATGGAATTTCCACCTTAACACCTCAATTTCAGCCTCCTGAAACCCTGAGCAGAGAAGCCAGCCAAGCCGTTCCTGGACTACTGACCCACAGAAATAGGTAACAACTTTGTTTAAAGAGGCCAAGTGGCAAAATTGCGGCTGGGGAAGCTGGAACTCGGCTCTCCCCAGGCTCAGCTGACCATGGGGCTCCCAGGAGGACAGATGGGTTTTGCCGTGGGCCCATCACCTCTGGGGGGTCCTGGAAGCAGCCGGATGAGACTCGCCCACCACACTAGCCACCACCTTCGCTGTCCGGATTCTGGGATGCGACCTCAAGACCAGATTAACAGAGCAAAATGAGTTCGAGCCCAGGTAGGCAGCTCCCAGAAGCAGGAATCACTGGGAATTCATCAGATGGAGTCAGGGGCTGACCCTTCCCCCTCCATTTTTGTCGAGCCTGGTGGCCCTGCCCAGGAGCTGCCCTGGGGCGACCAGCCATAGCATGCAATCTCAAACGCGGCTGGGGAAGCTGGAACTCGGCTCTCCCCAGGCTCAGCTGACCATGGGGCTCCCAGGAGGACAGATGGGTTTTGGGAGTGGGCCCATCACCTCTGGGGGTCTCGGAAGCAACCAGATGAGACTCACCCACCACACTAGCCGCCACCTTTGCTGTCCAGATGCTCACCATGAGGCCCTTAAGTCGGCCGCCACTTGCGGCGCACGGTACATCACACTAGTGGAAACAGTTATGTCCTTTAATTTACTGCATTCTACGATGTGTAGGAAAGTTAGGCAGGAGGGAGAGATAGAGAGGAGAGAAAAGACATACAGAACCCACCAAGTGGTTGAGGTGTGGAAGGGGGGGAGATGGGGACATTGGTGATGGGAGATGGGTTCAGGTGGAGGGGATGGGTGTTGGAACACTGTAGAACCAAAACTCTACATGAGCATCTTGCAATTGTATGTCTAAAAGTGGATACTAAAATTTGGGGGGTGGGGGGGGGGGGAAAGAGGCTAAGTGTGTGAGTGAAGACAATACTGCCACCGTTGCACTGTGGCAGAATTATTACCAGTAGAGTCACTCAACCCATTAGTCTTCTAGGGGCCCAGGGAGGGGCTCAGTGGTCAAGCACCCACCTTACAGGTTGGAAGCCTCAATCCCAGTATCATCCCACGCTATTCAGTGTGATCCCTAGCCACATTGCCATTGATCCCTGGTGCCACAATAAATGTGTGGTCTTCAGTGCACCACACCAAGTGTGTCATCCCCAGATATCAACATCAGAGGAAAGGGGAAGATAAATGGACTGTTCCTGGCTCTGTGCTCAAGATTGACACGTGGCAGCTCTTGGGAAACCATATGCAGTGCCAGGGGGTGCAGCAGGGATAGCTACGTGCAAAGCAAGCGCCTTCCTACCTCCTGTACCAGCTCTGTCCCAGAACAGCTGTTCCTCAAAAATAAATAAGTAACGTCATCTTCCACTTTGTCTTCTGATATTGCTCATAGACTTGTATAGATATGTTATAAGAGCAGGCAGCACCAGGACATGGAAACCCCAGAGGTTTTCAGGGGAGACACTGTCTAATTTTTAAGTCTATAAACAACTTTAAGAATGTCAAGAATTTGCACATTAGTAGACAAAATGATCTGACTACCAAGAATTTTTTTTAAGGTGATGGTATAGTAGTGGGTGGTTGTGAGCATTTGGGGGGCAATGCAATAACTTTAGAGACCAGAACTAAAAAACAAGTGTTTTTAACCAATAATAAATATAATATAGAGATCTGATCAATTCTAATACATAAACTACAATAAAAACTAAAATAGCAACAGTGGAGCACACTGGGGTGACCATACGTAGGCAGCAGGAGTGGGTTATTTGACTTTTTTTTTTTTTTTTTTTTTGCTTTTTGGGTCACATCGGCAATGCTCAGGGGGTTACTCCTGGCTCTGCACTCAGGATTTACTCCTGGCGGTGCTCGTAGACCATATGGGATGCCGGGGATTGAACCCGGGCTGGCACAGGTTGGCAGATGTGCAAGGCAAACGCCCTATCCTCTGGGCTATCGCTCCAGCCCCGGTTTATTGACATTTGAGCCAGGCAGCTTCCCTGGTAGCCGCTGAGCTGTGTCAGCACTGGCATTTTCCCCACCTTCCTGCTGCCAGACAGTTTGTAGGAGTCCTGCTTCCCAGTCTGCAAAGGCAGGGTACTCATTTTCAGTCATCCCTGAATCGATGGTCCTTTGCTCTCTTCCAACAGCCTTTTGCTTGTTTAAAAGTTCTAATCGCTTCTGCCAGCTGGCAGAGAGAATTTTTAACAAATCACAAAAGAAAACTCAGTGCCAAGGTTTCCCAGTTCCCAGACCAGTTTCCTGGGCCAGGTAAAATCTAGCCAGAGTGAATCAAAAGGTCTTAAGAAATGCTTATCTCAGACTGGCTTATCCCCAGCATCCAGGACTTTATAAGATTAGGCTTTATTCAGGTCTACTCCCTCACCCCCAGCACAGAGACGTAGACCCTAACACTGCCTGGCATGACCCAACACAAAGCAAAATAAAGCAAAAATGCTTATCTCACCAGAAAAATGCAAGTACCTCACCTTTGCTGGAGTGAATGTAAAGCACCGTTTAATTATCTAAAAATAGAGACAAGAAACTCAGGGAAATGGAAAGAGAGCAATAGAATCTGAGTTTTAAAAAAAGAAGAAACAAATCATTTTTTTTAAGCTGCTTTACAATAAGTTCCTTCGGCTTTGTCCTTTTGGAATGATTTGTGTTCCTATGGATAAAGGATAAAGAGATTTTCAGAAGTTTAAGCAGATAAGCTGTTTGAGCAATCCTATTAATTATCCAGAAGAGT